>CAKNYM010048275.1:4732-41711 GCA_932195095.1 Andricus curvator
CCCCCAATCCTATCATTACATGAAGAAAAATTGTACTTCAGCAGAAAATAATATAAGTTGGTATAAAATAAAGAAAAACTCATCTTTTTAAAGCAGATTGCAGGCTGCTCCATTTTATGTCAATTTCCAAATTACACTTTGGTTACGCGGTTATAAAATCTTTTATGAATATGTATATATACAGAAACAACGTTTATTGAAAAATAGTCAAACTGTAAAATTTTTTATTTGGTTCTTTCCCTATTTTCGAATAGTGAACTGTTTGCGGTAAATTATTACGTTGTCCAATCTTACCCTAGAAGGAGTTAAGACACAGTTTAGCGACGGAACGCAAACCCGGATTTTTTATAACTTTTTCACGATCAAGCTTAATGCTCTCCGCCAACTCATATTTACGAATGTATTCGAGCTTTGAAACTTCATCAATACAGCATGATGGCCAACCACTTGCCTCCTGTTTGATCTTTAAGAACATATTAATATATCTTGCAAAAAGACCTCCCTTGTGCGTGATTCGATCATACTGTACTACGTCATATTGCCATATTTCTGAAATATCGACAATTTTGTAACCCAATTGCATAGCTTTTTTCAACTCATCGGAAACCCATGTACCTTCCAACACACGCTGTGACTCATCTTCATGCGAAAACTCTCCCTGTTCCAGAGTTTCACAACATGTGCGACAGAGAGAAGACATGAGTTTCTCGTGTAAACGAATCGGCAAAAGAGGATGATAAAGTTTCCGTGGCGGTAAAACTGTACAAAGTACTAAACCCTCGACGTTTGTAAGATCAAAATCAGTTCCTGTAAATTTCTTACAATCTTCTGACCCTACATATACGGTTGGGTGCCGTACAGGGAATTTTCCGACTTTCGAGATGTACGGATACAGAGAAAAACCATCTTTGTACATCGCATCGCGAGGGTTTAATACTTTATTAGTTTTTGTTCTCTATCGTTAAAATTGGTCTTTTTTTGACTGCATTACTGGCTAAAACTCCCCAAGCGCCACCCGTAGGATTAGGTACACAATCAATGGTCATCTTAAAACTGGCATCCATCTGAAACTCTGCGACACTCTGTGTGACCATGTAAATTAAATTCCAGAGGTCTTCAAAGTGACAATCACGTACGTAGCGAAAAGATAATGCTGCGTCGTCTTGTGTAAAACTGTGCGCGATGAATTTAATACCGGTAAAATCGAGAGGGGCATAAGGTGTTATTAAATATTGAAAAAGCTCTTTAACCGCAGATTCGAGCAACTCGATAGGGTAAACTGTTTCATCCGGATTATACTGGAAACGCAATTCTATCTCCGTACCATCTAGATTAAAACGCGGGTAATATTTTGATTCTTTGCTCATAATTACAACGTTAATAATTTTCAGGCATTTCACCACCCTGATCTGAAAGATTACTATGATCATTTGATTCGTGGTCCTCAAGCATACATACTGAGTTTTTTATTTAGAGTATAAACATTAACAATTATAATAACTTGATGAACCAAAACTAAGTTTCATTAATTTTATGTGATTTAATTAATTTTAATAATAATCATCATTATTATTAATTATCATCAATTATTATTGATTATTAATTGTTAATAATTATTATTAATTATTAATTGCTGTTCATTATTATTAATTATTGATTTCCATTAATTATTGTTAATTATTGATTGTTGTTAATTATTATTAATTATTGATTGTTATTAATTATTATTAATTATTGATTTTTATTCATTATCATTAATTAGGAATTATTATTATTGATTATTATTAATTATCGATTGTTATAATTATTCGAAATGATGAATTGTTGTTAATTATTAATAATTATTGTTTTTTATTAATTATTATTAATTACTGATTGTTTTAAATTATTATTTAACTATTGAGTGTTATTAATCATTAGTAATTATTAATTGTTGTTAATTATTATTAATTATTAATTGTTAATAATTATAATTAATTATTGATTGTTATTCATTATTATTAATTATGGATTATTATTCATTATTATTAATTATCGATAGTTATTAATTGTTAGTAATTAATAATCGTTGTTAATTATTACTAATTATTTATTGTTATTAATTATTATTGATTGTTGTTAATTATTATTTAATTATTGATTTTTAATAATTATTCGTAATTATTAATTGTTGTTAATTATTATTAATTACTGATTGTTATTAATTATTAATAATTATTGATGGTTGTTAATTATTATTGATTATTGGGCGTAAAGGAAATAGCCACAGTATAATTGACTTTCTTATTGCGGATGAAAGACTAAGAGAACTAGATAAAGATACAAGAGTCATGAAGGGTTCCGAATGCAATACTGATAATTACCTCTTAGTCTCCAAAATAAATTTAGGGCGGGGATGGAGAAGAAAGAGAACAAAGAAAACAAAACAAACGCGAATAAAGATTGAAAATTTACAGAAACCGGAAGTGCGAATAGACTTTTAAAATAGGTTAAACGAACGTATAGACGAGACAATTTGGAAGGGGTTATTAAACAATAAAGATATAGAGGGCATGTGGACTTTGTTACGGGATATCATCGCTAAAACTGCGACCGAAGTATGTGGTACGGCGGTTGTAGGAAGAAAATCTGGTGATGCATGGTGGAATGATTAAATTGAGGCAGCCCAAAAAGAAAAGAAAGAAGCGTACGAAAGAACGTTGCACATTACAGGTCTTAGCGATGAGGAGAGGAATAGACTTGAAAATGATTACAGACAGAAAAAGAGAAAAGCTAAACGACTAGTCAAAGAGAGTAAAGAGAAAGTCAGAACAGATGAAGAGAGGAAAATACAAAACAGCTTTGAAGGAATTTTGAAACTATTATATAAACAGTTGAAGGAAAGTAAAAGTACAGAGTTTGGCAGGAGAAACAGCAAAGGTGAAATGCTATATGATATAGACGGGATAGTAGACGCTTTAAAAGACTCTTTTAAAGAACTATTAGGAGGTGAAGATATATGACAACAAAACTGCGACATAGAACATAATACATTAGAAAACCCAATTGAAAAAGTCTGTGTCACTGAGGTCAGAGACATAATAAACAACTTGAAAAACGGTAAGGCTGCTGGTGTAGATAGTATTAGCGCTGAAATGCTTAAATACGGTGGCGAGTACATACCTCACAGGTTGTGCGAATTGATAAATTTATGTATCGAGATGGGAAAAGTCCCAGACGATTGTAAAAAAGCGATTATCGTACCAATATACAAAAGAAAGGGAGATAAAAGCAACTGCAGTAATTACAGAGGTATCAGCTTACTAAGTGCCGTAAGTAAAATATACTCAAAAATTCTTATTCGTAGGGTAATGAAAATTACAGAAGAAAAGATATGGGAAGTCCAAAGTGGATTCCTGCCAGGAAGATCATATACAGATCAGATATTTAGTTTAAGACAGATCACAGAAAAAATCTTAAGAGTAGGAAAGAAAGTTTTCTGTGCATTTGTTGACCTAGAAAAAGCATTTGACAAGGTAAATAGAAGTAAACTTTGGGAAGTCCTTAAAGAGTACGGAGTAAGTGGAGGGCTCCTGCAAGCAATAAAAACAACATATACAGGTAGTAAAGCGAGTGTAAGGGTAAATTGGAAACTGAGTGACTGGTTCGATATTATACAAGGCGTGAAACAAGGATGCGTTATGTCATCGTGGCTATTTATCATATTCATGGATAAGTGTCTAAGAACTGCACTCTTCGACGAAGAAGGTGTAGATCTCCAAACAGTCAAGGTACGTGGGTTAGCTTTCGCAGATGACAAGATTGTTATGGCAGAATCATTCGAGGACTTGCAAATAATGTTGAATAAACTTTATACAAGCATTCACTAGCGACGGAAAAATAGATGGAGAGATAGATAGACGCATAAATAAGGGTAAGGAGGTTATCGGTAGAGCAGGGTCCATCCTAACAAATAAAAACATATCAAAAAAAGCTAAAATGGCCATACATAATTCTATATTCGTACCGACTGTACTATACGGTAGCGAAACATGGACATGTCAAGAAAAGGACAGGAGTAAAATTAACGCGATCGGCATGAAACCTCTGCGCATAATATGCGGGAAAACACTGATGGACAAAGTCCGAAACGAGACAATCCTCAAAGAATGTGGTGCAAAAGAGACAATAGTTGACACATGGGAAAGAAATCAGTTAAGATGGTTCGGTCATCTTGAAAGAATGAAAGATGAACGACTGACCAAACAAGTGTATAAAGGTAAAGTTAATGGGAGAATGCCCAGAGGTAGACCGCCGAAAGAATGGTTAGAATCTGTAAATGAGACATTAATCCGAAGAGATATAAGAAGCCATAGAAACACGAGAGCTTGTATGAAAAAATACATGGACGTGAAGGAAGCTAGAATAGTATGCCAAGACAGAAAAGTGTGGCAACAAATAGTTTGTAAACAGAGTGACAATAGCATGAATGACGCCTGAAACAGAGACCTTGGATACTAATGGGCCCAAGTGGGAAACCATACATAACAATTTTGTGAGGCTCTTCACTTGGGGTGATCGCTAGAGAGATTGATCAGCAACCTGGGTCGGAGCAGTGTTGCGGAATAAACGTGTCATCTAAATAAATAACACGAGAATTCCAGATCAATCTAAAATATCTATACCTAACACCTATATACCTATCTACCTTATACCTATATACCTACCTACGTTACACCTATATACCTATTTAACTTATACCTATCTACTCTATACCTATATACCCATATACACACTACTATTTTCCAACCGAGCAAGTCACGCCTACCCGGAAAGGGAAATGGCTTAACGGTATAATAATAATAATTTATTGCTATTAATTATTATTAATAATTATTCATTTGTATTAATCATTGATCTTTATTAATTAATAATTGTGGTATGGCCAACAGCCATACCACGCTGAAAAAACCAGTTCTCGTCAGATCACTGAAGTTAAGCAGCGTTGGGCGCGGTTAGTACTTGGATGGGTGACCATTCGAGAAAACCGAGTGCTGTTGGCACATCGTGGGTGTGGTGAGCCCACACTTGTAGTTATTTTACTTCAAGCTATCAACCTAGAAACACTACCCGAATCGGGAAGTGTCACGCCTACCCTGAAAGGGAAATGGCTTAATGGTATACATATACATACATTATTTGATAATAAAGATTACAACTTTTATTAATTGATTAATTATTTCATTTATTAATTTTACACTCCATTCCTTTATTTTCCTCTGCAAAAATATTTTACAAACATAATATAGCTTTTAATTTTGCATTTTGAATACTCCAAAAGCTCAATATGTATGTTATTGAGATATTCAAAGGAATAAATGTGAGAGACATTTAAAAAAAACAGATTTTCAGAAATATAACTAACGACATGATTTTCAATTAATAATGCATTTTATCAACAGTTTTTAACCGAAAATAGTAAAGTGAATAGTTAAAGATATCTTGCAGCGTAAATTATTGTTCTTGATAATACACTATAAATGATATAAAACATCAAGAAATTTCTTGCGCCCTACGCGAACATAGTTTACTCTTGAAGCTTCTAATGTATCCCCTAAGGGTTTACATTTTTCTTGTATATCTTCCCTATTCCTGTACACACCCCACAAACACTTCCATGTTGGTGGGAGGGGGACCTACAGTTTAAGGTGGGTTCCTAATCACCAAGAGCAACAGCTTTAAGTACTTAGAAAACCTTTTCCTCTAGAGGTACCGGTGCGACTACTCTCCGGAGATGAACAACTTCCTTGCTAGGCCAGTGTTCACCGCATGGGCCGCCGAGGCTCGTCCAGAGTGCGAGGCGGGAATCGAACCCGCAAGCCGATGAAGTGGGTTCAAAGCCTACGCTTTAACCCCCACGACCATCGTCCCACTTAGTTTACTCTATACTTCATTTTTTTCAAATTAATTTGAGATTCGGTTTCAGATTTGATTAATTTGATTTTAAGATTAAACCTTCGGACTCAAGCTTTTAATATGATTTTGAAGTAATATAATACCCCTCAATTAAAAAAGTGTCATGCTATAGAAATTGAATATTTCACAACTTACCGATTGGATAATCCCATTCCTCAAGTGATCGTTTTCTCGCATCCCTCATAAACTCGTCGTCACTGTCATCACCATCCTCCTCCTCCTCTTCTTCTTCTTCTTCTTCTTCTTCCTCCTCCTCCTCAGAACCGTGTTCGTTGGCCGACCTCTCCTCATCCATCTCCTCCTCGTTAAAAAACGTTTCGTCGTCGTCGTCGTTGTCTACGTCATTGTTATCGTCGTCGTCATTATCACTCGTACACAAGTCCACCAACTCACACACGCGTTCACCAATGTTCCTTTCAAGGAGCACACTTTCTGAAGCACTCGTTGATACACTTTCTCGTACTGGTGTAACACACATAACTATATCGATGAATTCTGATTTTCGGGCCATCAGGAGTTCTCGCATTACCACGTTGTCACCAATTACACTTAGTGCCTGATCGATGCTAACACCTTTGAGAAAGGTCAGAAGGAATTTTAAGATTAATCTTAATTCGCATTCCTGCAAATCTCCTGACCCTTCACACATCATGATGATTTGAGCAAACACACTTGCCGCGAACATTTTTCAACTATTTTTGTTTTAAGGAAGGTTTAAGTGAGGTGTTGCTTCTAGCGTTGATCTAGAGAAACCGTTGGTTTCAAGCTGAGAAGGGTGGCTATATCAAAACATCAAAGGTACATATTGTAGTGGGAGGAATTAGGCGTTTACAAGGACTACCTATCATATTCAAGATAATTCCAAAATAGTGAGAAATGTAGACAATTTTTGCATTTTGAGAAACCCTATTGGAAATGGCATTCTGACCAATCAGAAGCTTTGCCACACCTCCAACTCTTTTATGGGAACCATCGACAGAGTTTAATCTCAAATGATGAAATCTCAAAATATGGGCAAAAGTGTTAGACAACGACCAGTTTGGTGGTTGTTCAAAGAGGTTGTATACTCTGCAAATACATGGCAATCTTTCTTATGGTCGCCTCGCATAATACAATACACGTAAAAAGGTCATCATCAGGTTGGCCGTCTCGACTGCAGTCTGCCCCCGGGTTTGTACAACAGGTATCTAGAGAGGCGGATTAACTATTTTGGAATAGAAATCGAGGAGTGCTTGCCATAAATATTTAGACACACAAGCTGTGGTAAAGTTTGCATACGAAGGATAATATTCTAAGTGTTTTGTCACAGCTAAATGTTTTGAATTTAAAAAAGATTTTAAAAGCGATTCAGTATTATCTAAATAGCTAACAAACATTTAAACGTCCAGCAGCACCGAGTCGGTAAAGATCGTCTGCAGAATATCTCAGCTTCACAGTACCGCCACCCTCTCTATTTACCTGTATTACAGTGGTATCTAGGGAAACAATCTCTTTCAATTAATACGTTGAATTATGCTGTCCATGGGAAAATAATGGAGATAATTTAACGAATATGTTTAATTCATATTATTTAGAGAAATTCAAGTATATTTTAACTATTTATTCTAATAGTCAATTGAAAGTATTCATATTCACTGTTAAACTAGATTCTTTCCTATTCACACGTATGCAAATCAGGGTAAAACGCATGCGTGGAATATATACCTCCACCACGCGCTTGTCTCTCTCAAGTGAAGCTATTCTTATTGGTTGAACACATGTGACGTCATATCTACACAGCCCCATCCGAGTAAGCCCGCCATGTGTGAGCTATAAAAACTGCCGCGCGGGCCAAAACCGTCAGTTATACTCTGAAAATTTCAACTTATAACATGTCGCAGTCTCCAAGTCAGATGATGGAATCTACCGTCAACCATAGTGAAGCCTCACAAGATGTGATAGTGGAAAGTGTATAAAAAAAAACGAATTTGCCCTGCAGATATGTTATCGTCTGAAAGTGTAACAGTGAAATAAGCTAAATATTCACCTCGTCAACCAATGGATCGTTTGAATCAGTTATACGATTCTTGCACAACAAATCTCATGGTATCTCCTTCAATCGTTATGAATGGCTTCAATTACAACAAAAATTAGATCTCGTTTGTTCCTACTTGGAGGATCGTAGCAGCAATAGTAACTCCAACCTCCGTTCTTTACCGATAAAAATTGACCATTATAACTTGTTTTTCACAACTTCGTACAATGCAAAAGCTATTTTAATCGAAAAGATTGTACAAAATGCAGCAGCGACAACAGCAGTCACATCAGCAAATAGCGAAACGCAAGGAAAAAATGAGAAACTCTATGTCCCCGGCATTGTTCTTCAAGCACCTACATTTCAAGGCCTCGTCAACATTGTCGTTTGCATCGATGAACGTATAAGAAGTATGGAGCGGGTTTTATCGAATGTCAAGCTCTGCAAGGATATTTTCGTGGAAGAATTGAGTGCTTATTTTTTGGCAGAGAAAATACACAGGCCATCCAGTGAATTTGTGCGTTAAATTGTGAGTGTTAAATTTGAGCACTTTAAGCAACAACAAAAGACCAAATTGTCGCCGGAGTTTGCAAATTCACATCTTGAACTTGTATTTGGCGAAATAACATGTATTTTAAATACTCAAATTACAAAAGAAATAAAAGATAATCTGTGTAAAATGTTAAAAAAAGACTGATGACGGTCAAAAAGTTTTTTCGTACCTTCTGTCCACATATCTAATTTAAAATATGTCTGTCATATGTTTATAATAATTCTTTGTAGAAAAACACTTTTCATATTTAAAACAGTAGCTCGGGCAAAATTTCAACGATAAATTGTATGATTTTCAATGTTCAAAAATGAAAGTCTTCATTTAATATCACCAAGCACAAGTATGTATATACGTGTATATCTCTCTTTGTGTGCATGTGTATGTGTGTGTGTGTGTAATATGTGAGAAAGCATGTGTATGCATTTGAAATGAAAATATAACAAGAGTTTGACTGATTAAAAACACCATAAACTCTACGCTCTTTTTCTCCATCTTTCTGTTATTTTCGTGAGATATTAACTGTTTGAGGCAAATAGCAATTAGATTTTCACAGCATCGACCGGTGCGGACGGCCCAACGCGTGAGATCGCCTAACAATAAGCTAATACAGGCGATCCAGGAAGGCGGCTGCCGGGAACTAGCTGATTCTCGGCATGCGAACCAGGCTCTAATAAACTTAAAAAGCCTGGTCCGTGCACGGAACCGGAAAAGCTTATATAGGTTTGCGGTGTAGAACCGAAAAAAGCTTATATAGGTTCCACACCGACCGCGCTAACAAGCTAATTAGTTTTTAGAGAAGCACTTTTTTTTAACTATGTGATTTTACTATAAGCAATAAACTATAGTGAATTATATACTAGTATAGAAAATTTATCCTCGTTGGCAACATCCTTTCACAGCTATGGTTTGCGGACCAAGAGGATACGGGCAAACTTTTTTTGTCAAAAAATTCTTGAGCTACATCGATGTCATGTGTGATACACATTTTAAACGTATTCTTTTTTACTATTCAGAATGGCAGTCGGGTTATTCTGAATACGGCAAAACTATAGAATTTAGAGAACGCTTACCGCAGCCGACTAATTATTCTAGCGATAATGACCGTCCTAAGCTTATAATTATCGGTGATCTTATGCGTGAATCTTCGAACAATACAATTGTAGATCCTTTCACTAAAGGCAGTCACCACAAAAATCTTAGTGTTATCTTTATCTCGCAAAATTTATTTCATCATGGACATGGACAAAGGGATATATCACTCAATACAAATAATATTGTTGTTTTTAAAAATCCTCGAGACCGAGCTCAATTTCAACATCTTGCTCGACAAATATATCCAGAAAATCCTCGTTTTTTACAGGAAGCCTATCAGGATGCGACATCTGAACCTCATGGTTACCTTCTTCTAGATTTAAAACAGTCTAAACCCGATAATTGCCGTTTTAGAATAAATATTTTTTGAACTGATGGGTTTTCATATGTGTACATACCTGTCAGAAATATAAAATGAGGTACTCGAGTTGATCAGATACCAGTTGTACGTCTGTAATGGCGTCCAGTGCACGTAAACACATTAGTGAAAAAACACGGCAGCATTGCATGCGCTCTGTCCCCTCGATCGTAATCAACGAAAAGCGATTCTGAGCACAGCTAATGCAACACTCGTAAAATATATATGCGAGTGCGCTCTGAATATTTGAGCAGGGAATATACCTTTGAAAACACATGAAAAACACAAGTTAAAAAAGCATAAACATAAGAAAATCGGCAGCACCGAAGGGTACTTGGAAAAATAAAAGAACGGTGTATCATTCAGAAGGGTAGATTTTTACCGTTATTACTCGCGCCGATTATCAGTAGTCTTCTCTCAAATATTTTCAGCTCGGATAATTCACGAGAGTAGAAGCCCTTTTCCATTTAGCGATTATGGAACACTCGAGAAAGATGGCTTTGGTGCGAAGCGAGCAGGTAGTAAATGTCTACAAAAAGGTTTCGGATCAGAGTGTAATACTGGAAATACGACAGCGCACGGTTTTTCGATGACTCCTGTAGGTTTTTAAGCAATATTAGTGAAACTGATGATGATGATAAAGAGGAAGATGATTTTTAAAATACTGATGATATTATTGTAGCTATTCCAAAAACTTTTAGAAATAAAGGAATTGTTTTACTCCAACGACTTTGTGAACCAGATGTGCGAAAACGTGTAAAATGGGATTCACATGGTTCTCTTTTCATAGATGGTGAATCTGTAAAAAATGCAGATATTAGTGATCTAATAAATGATGCATTGAACTTGCGAAAAAAGGTGAAACCGCTTGGGAGAAGGCTGTTTGCCATCATCCTTCATGAAATCGGCATGTCTAGAGAGATTGTCGGAAATAGAGAATACTGGAAAGAAAATATAATCTCTTCGAGAGAGACAGGTAGCCGACGTAGTCCCAACATATCGGCTGGACTTTATGACTCACTAATGACCGAAGAAGAAGAAGGCAGCATCAGTGGTAACGATGTTTGCAAGGGTATTACTGACACTCCAAGTAGAAGTAGGAAGCGAGTAACACCTCGCAGCACGGGTTCGGCTAAATCTCAAGGGAGGAAAAGAAGTAATAATCACTGGAAAACTTTGTTTCTAAAACCATGAAATTGTTAGAAGAAATTTATTTCGACCCATCCCATGAAGCCTCTTATGCTGGTATTGAAAAACTCGCAAACGCTGTGCGTGGAAGAGTCTCACGTGCAAATGTGGTCAAGTGGTTAAAATCTCAAGATTCATATAGTCTACATGTACCTATTCATCGTCGTTTCAGAAGAATAAATTACGATATATCAAATATAGATGATTTATGGGAAGCAGATTTAGTCGATTTAAAGGATTTAAAAGATTCCAACGATGGATACCTGTATCTGCTTGTGGTCATTGACGTGTTGAGTAAATACGTCTGGGTTGAGCCTCTTAAAGATAAATCTATGAATGGAGTGAGAAGAGCTTTTAAGCGTATGCTCGAGAAAAGTGGAAAGCGATCTCCCGTCTGCCTTCAGAGCGATCGAGGAAAAGAATTTCTCGGTGTAGGTTTTCAAAATTTTTTAGAAAAAAGGGGTATAAGATTTCGTCCTGTGGGTGATCCAAATGTTAAGGCTGCTGTAGTCGAATGATTGAATCGCACACTGAAAGAACGTATGTGGCGCTATTTCACTCATAATAATACTCATCGTTACATTGATGTTTTACAACAACTTCAAGATTCAAGATTCAAGATTAAATTTATTATACAAATTCAATTTAGATACAAAAGGAATCGCACATAAAGTAACTAAAATAAAATGTGTTTTACACTAAAAAGCTAGTCTGCACAATTCCACTTAATTATGGCTCCTTGTAATGTGCCGCTGGCTGTTACAAGGGGGTCTCGAGTTTACGCTTGTATCACAATAATCCTAAGTTATAGCTATAAAAATTTTACAACAACTTGTGCAGGGCTATAATAATGCGCAACATTCCAGTATAGGAATGCGGCCATCAGAAGTGACTTTGGAAACACGCCCGATTAAATATTCAAAGAAAATACGGTAGAAAAGCCTTGCGTGTTAAAAAGCCTAAATGTAAGGTCTTTGATTACGTACAAATCAGTAGAGAGAAAGGCGTCTTTGCGAAAGGTTAAGAAGCTGGATGGACAGAAGAGATTTTTATGATAAAACGAGTAATAACGGGTCGTAGACAAATCCCATATGTTTAAGAGTTACAAGATCTGGCTGGTGAGAATATAGACGGTGTTCTTTACGAGAGAGAACTGTCGGGTGTGAAGAAAGATACTGATATTAATGAGACAGAATTTATAATTGAACCAGTGGTACGTAGTAAGGGGAAAGGTTCCAAAAAACAGTTACTTGTCAAGTGGATGGGCTATTCTAAGGCATAGCTCTAATGACGAATGTGTCAAGTAGTAGTAGTATCGTTGAAGAGAAAATAGAAGAAAATTATGAGAGAAAAATGAAAGAAGCGAAAATTGACGGTGAAGATTTACTTGTTAAATACTCGCTTCCTTACGTTCTTAAAGGGGACGCCGAGTTGTCTGAGCTTAATGACAATGCTATTAGAGATAAATACACAGCAGGTACATATGTTCACTGGTAAATGGTTAAGTCCTATTGTCTCCGAGTTTTGACCTGGTGTGTACCCACAGGTAAACGATCTCGTCCGAGCGATAAACCAGACCCCGATTGCTCGAGAACACATAGGCTTAGTTTTCCAAAAATACAAAGATTGCTATCTCAAAGTTGAAAAAATTTGTCAAGAGGATTGTGATATGAAAGGTCGACATTTTCTTGCAATGAGTGAAAAAGTATCTCGTATACTTGGTTTTGCACTACAACAATAAATATCAGATAATTCTCATTATGCTAATCACCCTCAAAGTTTGGCTCGTGATTTACCCGAGAAAATGTTTGTCTATTGCGATATTTGCGAACCTCATATTACAGGCGATGTGCAAGCACCGCTTTTACGTATTATTCCTGTCGACACCCGAAACTACATTTTTGCATCCACACAAGTTACTCAGTTTTCCTGTCCGAATTTCATTTCTCTTCTTCACACTCAATTTCGCACGATAGAAATAGATATAAGAGATCATGCTGGACTTCCTATACCATTCGAGTTTGGCACTCTGACAGTGACACTTCTATTTAAAAAAACTGATTAGAGAAGGGGAGGAAGAAGAAAAAGTAAAAATTATATGATCTAGTAATAATGAGTTATTACGTAGATTACTATACAACACAAGTTGGTGGAGGGGGAATATCAAAAGTTTATGCCGGATCGTCCTATCAGAAAGGTCATGGAATCGGAAGCTTTCTAGGTGGGCTTTTTCGACGTGTATTGCCGATATTAGCGCGAGGTGCGCTGTCGCCTGGTCGAAAATTAAAAAGAAAAGATTTGGATAAAATTGATAATCTTATGAATGGATCAGGTTATAAATTTGGTGTAAAAAATTCCGGACCTTAGTTGTCCGGAGTTCGTGGTCTTGAGAGTGTCACGCAGGTTAGAAAACGGGTTAAACGAAAGAAAAGTTAAGAGGCTTAGTACAACACGTAAATCAAAGAAGGAGAAAGGGGTGAAACATTTTTAGCGGTTAATAAGTAGATTATTATATGATATCATTTTTACACTCGCATTCTAGCGAGTGTTTGAAAACTGAATTAGATATTTTTTCTCTTCCACCTACTCAAACATCTATTGAGAGCTCGTAATGGGTCCATTACAAGCCCGTTTCATCGCTGACCGACGATTCACCGATAGAGTTTGTCATTCCAGGCCACGGCGAAGAATACATAGATCTCGCTCATACAATGCTCAGTATACGCGTCAAACTGAAAGCACCGACAGAAACTTCTTCAAATGCAGCCGATCTGAAAAGTGTAACCGTGATAAATAACTTACTTCATTCGATGTTCAATCAGGTGGCCGTATATTTCAATCAAAAACTCGTTTCTCCTCCAAACAACGCATACGCGTAGAGAGCTTACCTGGAAACATTGCTCAATTATGTACCAGCTGCAAAAAAGAGCCATCTGACTTCCGCTCTCTGGTGTGTACATAATGTACGATGCGTCTTCGAATAGTACGTACAAAAGACGCTTTTTGCCTAATGGATCCTGTCAAGACATGCAGTTTACACATTTTGGAAGCGTCGCTCCTCGTACGTCGTTCAAAAATAAGCCCAGGAATTTCTCTTGCACACGCAAAAGCTCTAGCGCAAGGAACAGCAAAATACCCGATAACAAGAGTGGAGGTAATAGCGCTCACTTTACACGACGGTATTCACGGTGAAACTCTTGACAATGTTATTCTCGGACAGTTGCCTAAAAGAATAATTATCGGTTTCGTAGAGAACAGAGCTTTCAACGGGATTAGAGAACTTAATCCATTTAACTTTCAAAATTACAAGATTAATTTCTTGTCTCTTTACGTCGATGGTACACAAATACCTTCGAAACCTCTGCAGCCAGATTTTTCCAAAAATAAACTTTACGTTGATGCTTATCAGACTCTTTTCTCTGGCACTGGTATTCACTTTCTTAATGTGGGTAATGATTTTGATAGAAGCGATTAGTCGAAAGGATTCTGTCTGTTTGCTTTTGATCTTACACCTGATCTTTCTGCAAATTGTTATTCTCACTGGAATCTCGTAAAACATGGAAGTCTACGAATAGGGGTGCGTTTTGAAGAACCACTTGCCAACACAGAAAATTGTATGGTATACGCAGAATATGATAACGTTTTGGAAATCGACGCGTCTAGAAAAGTTATTGTTGATTTTGGAGGATAATAAATCATTTTCGCCGCCGCCGCCTTCATTTCTCGGAATTTTACATATCTAATATTCTAATGTAAAACCTGTGTTTACTTAGGATAGGTTTGGACAGGAAATAAGTACCTTTTTACACTTACGGTGTTATCTCTCAAAATGCAGCTGTGTAAACATTGTAAATGGTGTGAAGAAATTTTCACTTTGCGTTATCATATATACGTCTTTTTTGGAACTCAGCGACCATCTTTCTTTTCCTCAAAAGTAGCCTTACAAGTCGGTTGTTTCGTTACGTGGTAGCAAGACTTTAATTGTGCAAAGAATATTATGGACTATGTAATTGATATTCAAGACTTTCGTGATCTTGAAAATAAGTTTATTGCAAAAGAAGTGGCCGTCATTGCAGTGGATCATAACTTTATCGGACATTGGATAGCTGCACCACCTTACCCCTTCTCGTATCTCTGTAGCGATGCGAAACAACAACATAACTGGCTCACCAGTTATTTTCATGGAATCGAGTGGTTTGAGGGAGATACTCCTACGAATTTTCTACATTCGAATCTTCGTGATTTCGCAAAATCAGCTGGTCAAATCTATACCCGGGGCCGGGAGAAAGCTGCACTTTTGTAAAATATCATGAGTAGACAGATTATTAATCTGGAAGAATTAACCCGTCCAACTTTTAAAAAACTGGAAACCAGTCAAGATTTCTGTTTTCATCACGGTGTGAAAAAAGGAACATTTTTTACATGTGCTGTCAATAACGCAACTAAACTAAAAATCTGGCTTAAAAGTCAAAGACGAGAAGAAATATCACTCCGAGGTATCACACGTAAGAGTACACTGAAAACAAATGTCTGTTCTAAAACTGACAATCTTGCGACGGTGGTGACATCGAGGACGGTCGCTGACAACATACAAAGTTCTGTGAAAAAAATCAATCAGACTGCGAGTGAGGTAAATAACCCTTTAACAGATTTGCCTCGACTTGGCAGTCCTGGAAATAGAGATGGACAGCCTTCAGATCGTTCGAGCACTTCAAGCAATACGACGACATACGACTGGTGTATTCCCTGCGGATCGGATACCAAAGGTGTGGATGAGACCGGCTGCTTTGATTTTCAACACGGATCCACACAATAAAAACGGATCGCATCGGGTTGCGGTTTATATTGACCGAAATGGCCACGGAACGTACTTTGACAGCTACGGCCTACCGCCTCTTATTCCTCAACATCTTTATCGTCTGCGAGGAAACTGTACCCTATTCCGATGGAACACAGAAGAGTTACAAAGTTCCTCTTCGGACATGTGTGGTCAGTTTTGTATTATGTTCTTGTATCATATGTGCAATGGGTTTTCTTTGCGTGAATTTACCAGGCTTTTTATCAAAAATCTGGTAGAAAATGACCGCATTGCTGCGAATTTTTATAAAATGATTTCAAAAAAATATAAAATTGAGCCGATCGTTTTGCACAAATCTGAAGACGGGTTTCAAGGTGGGGATTATAACAAGGGGGCTATTAATACACATCTTGAATCCTGTGTTCAATCTTGCTCTTCACAACTTGCTACTTTATATCTCACATAGTATACTTACATTTAATACAGCGCACTAGGTGTTACTTTAATAGTTTATCAAATATATTTTTGTGATATGTGTTTATTATTATCTATAAGTCTTCAAGTATCTCTCTCTCTTTTTTCATGCTGCGTCACTTGTATGTCTCTACTTTTAAGTTTTATTGGAAATTCTTATTTAGAAGAAAAGGAAAGCCTCTTTGTGTGTGTGTGTGTGTGATTTTATTCAATGAAATAAAATGATATCCCTGTCTACGATCCGTAATGAGTTATAATAATAATCACAATCGTCATAATAATCGATAATTGTAAGTATATGTATCTTTTAGATGTAAACTATTTTTAATTTTTAACTTATCATGAACCGGTTTTACTAGTTGTAATTAGATGTAATTTTTTTTTGAAAATTTGGTGAATAAATCTACTTTAATAGGTTTAAACAAAACCCTAATCTATTTATTTATCTTCCTCTTCTTTTAGAAAATAAGTTTTGTTATTTAACTTTGCAATTTATTTCTTAATTAAAAGTCATTAAAGTAGAATCATAGAAGTTAATTATTTTTTCAGCAGTAGTCTAGAATCCAAAAAGCCATAAGTACAGCTTTAAATATGGTGTCATGCCGTCTACCAAACTCCATTCACCCTGCACAAGTATACAACTCACCGAAATTTCATATTTTGTCCATCTATTCCTTATCTTCCATTTCTAGACCTTAAGAGGGCTGTGTACATGGGCATTTGGAGGCATGTCGCATTTCAGTAATTTCTCCGAAAGTATTGTGAAAAATATGACTTATGTGGTATGCCTGGATTAGCAAAAGAATAAAGTATGCTTATCTGTAGTCAAATTTGGAGTAATATTTATTACATTAAAAATAGGATTGGTCCAAGTTACCCTACTTTTGAAGGCTGATTTCTCGGCTTGTAATGATTATTTCGAAATTTTAACAACGGATAAGCGTAGATCAATTGTTTCTGAAAAAAGTAATATATATGAAAAAACTATTGGTTTTAAATGAATATTAAAATACATGCGAAAACGAACAGCAGTTTGGGGTAAATTTAAGGCAAGAAACTACCGATCCTAACGGCCAAATATTGAAGAGACAAACAAGCGAGGCAAGGCCCCAACCAGCCGTCGACTGGCGCCTGACCTCTAGGTAAATAGCCGAGGAGTGGGGGTAGGCTGTCTGGCGAGCCATAGTTGTTCCTAACTACTTCCGGTGACATGATTGGAATTGATGTTTCAAGACATTTTTGTGTAGTTTTTTAAATAGGGAAGACACTACATAGATTCTCATCTTGACGATACACTATTATAACTTTTAAAGAAGAGGCTAAATGCCAGCAAAGTTGTGAATTATTGAAAGCTCTCATTATTTTCAGGAAATAATGCATAACTTCCAGTCGCCTGATTGAAATTTTTTTGTTTCAAAAGTTTTTTCGGTATTATTTTGAAAAAGGAAAAGGTGTCATTTTGACGACAAACTTTTACCTATTTTTAAAAATAGGCCAAATGCCACCTATAAGTTCAAAATTATTTATAATTCTTATGTTTTTCAGAAAATAATGCATTGCTTCCGGTGAAATGATTGGAATTGATGTTTTAGGACGTTTTTGTGTAGATATTTAAATAGGGAATACACTAGATAGGTTCTCATCTTGATGACAAACTATTATTACTTTTAAAGAAGAGGCTCAATGTCAGAAAAGTTGGAAATTATTGAACGTTCTCATTATGTTCAGGAAATAATACATTACTTACAATCGCATGATTAAACTTCTAGTTTTAAAAGTTTTTTCAGTAGTTTTTCGGTAAGCAAAGACAACAGACAAGGTCTCATTTTGACGAGAAACGTTTATCAATTTTTTAAAAGAGGCCAAAAGTTAGCGAAGTTGGAAATTGTTACACTTCTCATGATTTGCAGAAAATAATGCACCTGCTCCAGTAGCATGATTTGAATTTATGTTTCAAAGATTTTTTCGGTAGTTTTTCGATTACGGAATATAGCGATAAAGTCTCTAAAATTACAACGAGTTTGATGTGATAGGTGTTATCATGATCGAGTATAATCATAAGAAAATCAATTTCTATAACATTTTAAAAATATATGACGTTTCCCAAAACTTATAATTGATTAAATCTTCGTAAGCGCTCTGAGAAAATGGAAAAACTATGGGTGGAAACTGAAATAACAACTCCAAAGCCTCCAAGAAAAGAGGATCAAAGGAAAAATGTTTTTTTTTTCAATACCTTCATAGAATGTTGTATAGTGTTGATGGAGCAAAAAAACTTTGAATTATATTACAATAAAAATGAAAAATAAAACTTCGAAGACCTTTTTTGACGCATTAAAGATACAGAGAAAGCCTTCCTTTTTCTCTGGAGACAAAGAAAATATTTTCAAAGGTACCTTTTTTTACAAAAAAAAAATCTGCCCAAATTAGTCTTAAACGTTTATAACAATGTACTCCAAGTTAAAGAATAATTTAGATACAAATTAGTGTGAAATAAAAGTAGTATAATTCGAACAGCTTCCCCACTTCATAAACTTAATCCTACCACATATATCAATTAAAACTGCTTACAACTATTACGTTATGTAAAACTTTATGTCGCTCGAATTGCAGAAACGAAGATTGAAATCTACTATCGGCGAGAAAATTCGGGTCCTTTGGCTTTGATATTAGAAACATGATTGCAGAAAAATGGTAGCTTAATGAATAAATGACTATTTGAAAGTTCAAAGTGGCACACGTTAATAAGCCTAAAACCAATATATCAGAATTTTTGTATGGCTTACATACCTAAAAACCTCATAAAAAGTAAGAAAATTTGACAGTTTTCAACGACAGTGAACTTTAGAGCATTGTCTGTTTATTAAAAAATAATAATAGGAAAAATATGCAAAAATTTACGAAGGTTCTTCAAAAATTTCTCAATTAATCGCTGTTGGAAACTTTTCAAAACATAACAAGTTGTTTGTTTTTTTACATAAATATACAACCATATTATCTTCAGTTATAATGAAGATATTGGAGTAATTTAACAAAAAGTATGTACTTATTTTATTCTTCATGCAAATTGCGATATTTGAGGAAAATTTTTTTGTATTGGAAAACAAGTGTAAGAAACCAGCGGGCGGTACCATTTTTTGATGAAATTGTTTTCGCCTTCCCTTCAGATGTCTTAAAAAAGTATGGCACTGAACAAGGCATCAATAAATATCAGAGAAAAGGTTCGGAAGAACATTTTGAGGAAAGGCGAGAACAGACCCCCCCCCCCCCCAAAAAAAAAAAGAGAAACCCGCTGGTTTCATACACTTTTTTCCAACACAAAAGACTGTCTTCAATTATCTCGAAGGATTTAACATCACATCTATTCTTTAATTTAAATAATTATCGCAATTTGTACGAAAAAAATAACAATGACACACTTTTTATAAATTGCCAAAAATTACAGACAGTCTACACGGAGAGACTTTTGATATCAATATTTGGTTCATTCAGCATCTATAATTAAAATATTATGTATTATTATAGACTTGAGCGAGCAAAAATTAGTATTCACGTTTAGAAAAAGTCTTATTTACTGTTTGAAAATTGTGAGTGTGAAAAAATGATAATGGTCAATAACAAGTTTTGTAAAAAATATCGTAAATAGTAAATATTTTAAGTAACATGAGTTATGAGAAATCTACGAAATTCTAGTATTCTTAAATAAGAATGCGTATTGAAATGAGAGCCGCTAGTAATATCTGCAACCGGGATTTGCGAGAATTCTAAAAGACTATACTAAAATCGCCCGAAGATTTCCGAGCTGTTCCATCTATAGCCGAGTACGCGATGACCAGGCCAGCAGACCGACTGTACCCGGCCCGTGACCTACGATTTCCCGCCAAAAAGTTTCAATCATACGTGTTTGTAGTACAAAAATGTTTGTAACTAGTGCAATGTAAATTAAAGCTTAAACAAATTGTAATTCGGAAAAACTGATTTTTTTACACTTTCATAAATTGAACAGTTCAAAGATTTCTGGTTAAAAAATATAAATCCACGCTATCGTTTTGAATGCTCTAAATTAAAACTAACCCTCCATTTCAACTCGCATTAATAAAAATGTTAAAAAATGAAACTCTTCCTATTTAGAAAAACTTTAAAACACATATTTCCTCCCTTCCAGTTCTATAAGCATCATACAAATAAAAAAATGTCCCTCTTCCAATTCAGAAAAAATTGAAAATCAAAATTTCCTTCCCTCCTACTCAATTCAAATATATTTTTTAAATTATCCTCTTCCTATTCAGAAAAAAAGTCAAGAATAAAAAATTCTTTCCTTAAACCCAATAGAAATCTTGAAAAGATAAAAACGGCCTCTTCCAATTAAAAAAAAATTATATCGCTTCCAACTCAATAAAAACCTTAAAAATATAAAATGCACTACCAATTTAACAAAAATGCGAACCTAATATTTCCTCATTTCAAGCTTGATAAAAATTTTAAAAATACAATACTTCCCTTTCTTCCACTCAATAAAATTTTAAAACGAAAAAAGTTCCTCTTGCAATTAGGAAAAAAATTAAATACCAACATTTATTTTATTTATTTTAATTTTGGTCGGTTCAAATTGATAATTTCGAATTGTTATTTAATGTTATAATAAAAATTGTAACGTGAAAAGTTTGAATGTTTCACTCTGAGAATTGGATTTATAATTGCTCATTTTGAAATTTTTGTATTCAAAAAATTTCTGACTGAATGGGTTAATAATTGAATATTTTAGATTGAAACAATATTTGAATAGGGTTTAAATTGAATAAAAGCATTTAATTATGAATATATTAATTTTAAGTTATTTTCCCATTGAAAATAATTTCTAAAGTTTCAGTCAGACATTTCAATTTGCTTAATTTATTATGGCTTTCGTATTGAAAAAGTTGAATTTTCAACGTTAAAATTGGTAAATTGTGTAATTTTGAACTATATTCTTTATTTGTTTATACTCTCTCTTTTTTTTTACGGATTTGAGAGTCTTTACATAACCGTTACATGTATTCTTACAAACAAGCCTTATACTATCTTTTTAACTATTTGCTAAATATCGTCTTAACTTATTATTCTTATTTCTAAACGCTTGCGACTTTGCCCTCGGCTTCCATTTCCTCTTACCACTAAAATTCTCATAATTGAACTCTACTCCGCAACACTACTTCGTAATTCTCCTTCTTTAGGAGTCATTTTTGGCTTTTTCCCTACCCTGTGCAACCAGCTCTCTCTCTCTCTCAGCTCTTCCAGCTTCTTCATCCATTCCTCCCCCTGACCATTTTCATTCAGAATTCATTTAATTCTCTCTTCTATGCTCTCCCCTCCCCCTTCGTCACCTGTACACCTCTCTAACACATGCATCCATGTTTCCTGCTCATACTTACAGACTCTACACACAATCTCTTCTTCATTCATCCAATACCTACATGCTCTTACACCCTCTCCCATTCTGAATCTCACCACTCTATTCCATTTACTCTCCTTTTTAATCTTTTCCAGGTACTCGGGTTCCCCCCACATCTTCACCATTCTATACCAGATGTTGTACCTTGAATCAGTGATTTTTCCCATCTGTCCTCCCCTTGTCTTGCCTTAATCTGTTCCTCTATTTCCTCCCACTCTCTACCCCTAACTTGCATACCACATTCAAACCTCATTTCATATCTCTCATCCTCCCATTTTGAACGCCCCACGTTGCCCCTCCTCTCTTTATCCATAACCTCCCGGACAGACGCTTGCGCAATTTTGCTTCCTTCTCCCCTTCTCAGTTTCTCTTCGAAGTTCCAGGCTCTTTTCATTTGCCTCACCACCATTTTTTCCCGTCCTAATTCTTCCCTCAGCATATAACCTGGGCAGCTCCAACTCACTCTCATAACCCATCTCAAAAATATCTCCTGCAAACTTTCCACTCTCTTATGTTCTTTCCATCCCCAAATTTCCACTCCATAGCTTAACACTGACCACACTAAGACATCAAACATCCATACTCTCATCTTCCAGTCATCCTTAAACCTTCTTTTTCCTGTACCCCATACTTGCCCCATTACTTTACTCGCGCATTCTCACGTCTTTCTCACCTGCAGCTCGCTTCCTCCTCTCGTTACGAACCAAATTCCTAGGTAGCAAAACTCATCCACCAACTCCACCACCACGCTATTTATCTTCCATTCATACTCTAATCTTCGCCTTTCATTTCTGAAACACATCATCTTAGTCTTGTTCACATTCACAGTTAAACCCTTTTCTCTCACATAGTCTTCGAACACTCTCATTATCTGCATATGCTAGTGAGTACACTTTGCCTGTTCCTAACGTTGTTCCCCCTTTCCCTTTCCTCTCCAACTTCTCCTCTAAATCTGCCAGAAGAATACTAAATAGAAGTTGGCTCAACGGACACCCTTGCCTGAGGCCCCTTCCTGTCCAGAATTCCTCTCCTTTCTTGTCTCCTATCTTCACCCTTATCTTAGTTTCTACAAATATTTCTTTTATCCTCTCTATTAGTCCCTCGTCTACTCCTCTCTCTTTCATGGCTGCCCATAACACCCTCCTGTTAACTGAGTCAAATGCTGCCTTAAAATCGACAAACAGTGTTTCCCTTTTTTTCGCCCTAGGTTCCTATTGACTAGATAGTTGAGCACGTAGATGTTATCTATGGTTCCCATCCCTTTTCTAAAACCCGTTTAATTGTGTGGTATACTTCCTTTTTCTTCCATTTGTCTTTCTACCCTCCATCTAAGCACTTCCGCATAAATGTTATATCTCACCGATATGAGTGTGATCCCTCTATATTTAGACTCGTATTGTAAAATAATTATTGTGCAATTTTTAACACTCGAACTACAGTTTAGTTTTAAAAATCAATAATTTATTTATATTTACAGTTGATCAACTTAAAACGTTTTTATTAACAATTTTTGATTTCAAACGCTTTTAATTTTTAATTTTTAAAGTCTTCAAAACTGAATTTGTAAATTCTGTAAATTAAAAATTTACGTTCAAAAATGAAGACATGAAATAGAAAAATTGTAAAGTAAAAGATTCTAGAAGCAAGCGTTGTAAACTGAATGATGTAGTAATTGAAACAGTTAAGAACTGAAACTAACATTTACAAAAAAAGTTGGAGTCGAACTTTTTTTAAATTGAATTATATCATGTGATATATTTGTGATATTCCAAGTGATTTGATAGATTGTTTTTTTTTAAATTTGCAAAATTCCCTGTGAAAAAATAAATTCACTGTCATTTCTAGGTTTTTCCCGGTCTCAAAAAATTGCCGGTCATTTCCCGGTTTTCGGTCCAGCGGCCACCCCGTAAGTGATAAGATCACAAAGCTTCAGATGTAGATTATTTGGGAGATAAAATCCAGTAAATGATAGTGTTATTTGACGAAAAATGTTGTTATAGGATTATCTCCTTCGGAACTTAGACACTGAAAAAGTATTTCATTGAAAATATTATTATGTTAAATATGCTCTGAATTTTAAGTTGCCATGAAAATAATAAACAAAATTTTATAACGAAAATAAGGAAGTTCATTTTTCTTTCAGGCTCAAGAGGGTTACAGTCCAATATTTCAAAGGCATTTTTCGTTAAAAGTTGGATTTTTTTAGTAGTAATTATAATTTTCCTAAAAGCTTCTACCATTGAGAAATATCTTGTCCTTCTATAAAGTTACTATCATAAATTAAAGAACATCATTATTTTATTTATTATTACACCATTAAGCCATTTCCCTTTCGGGGTAGGCGTGACTTGCTCGGTTGGAAAAAAGTAGTGTGTAGATGGGTATATAGGCATAAGGTAGATAGGTATATGGGTGATTCTCCACATACAGGGCACTTTTGTGTCTCGGACCTCTAGTAACTAAACTAAGTAGTGTTTCTTTATAAAACTTGTCTAACTTCTTCATTTTAGGACAATACAATACCTCCGTAAGAAAAAATCAAGTCACATCATCGTATGTCTCAGCAAAATGCTCCCAAATGCTCGAAAAATGCCTTTTTGGGATGTCTCTACGTACGCAGCGCCAAGTTTAGAGACGTGTATTTAATACATAGTGAAATATCTTTGAACTTATAATTGTAAGCTCGAAAGTTTGACTCGAAAACTATAAAATTCATAACAAATAGTTTAATTTATTTGATATAATAGTAGAGAAAATTTAATTATACACGTGTCTCCTTAAATGTTTTCGATGGTTACAGTAAACGAATCTCCCATACCTTTCATCAACTTTTGATCATTTTTTTAGGTATTATCTTCTCTCAATATCTCGAACAAAAGTCACAATACTCATTCGTCAAAACTTCATAACAAAAAATTAAGAACTTTTTTTGCATTTTGAAAAAATGTTACCGAAAATGTAGCGTATTTTTTTAGTATCGGATACCGTACCTGATAAGAACTTTCATATTTCATAATAAAAATCAATGAAACGATGACAATTCCGTGTAGCACATAATAAAGAAGTTTTTGTCAGGAGGATTTATTGATTACTTTTGTTTTCAAAGCGTAAAAAGTAATTTTGTATGGTTTTCGGATACCGTAACATCGGATACCATAACCTGCTTTTCGCTGTCAGGGACGAAACGGAGCTAATCGAAGCCCTTTTCCAAATAATTTTATTAAAAATTAACGTAAATCGAGAATTAAAATGTTTGTAACTACAAGTACTGCACACAAAAAATAAAGCGATTAGAGGGTTAATAAATATAAGAGAAATAAACATTTTATTTTATGGACAAAAATGCATAGAAGAAAATTTGTAGAGCAGAAAATTTCCTTTTGGGACCAATACATTTTTTTGCATTACATAAATTTGGAAAGTCATAATTAATTTTTTGTTAAGTGCACGTACAACCACTGGTAGAGTTTTTGGTGCGTTTTTTTTTGTGGTTTACAAATGAAAGATTAAATTCTTTAAAAAATATAATTTAACATTCCATAATTAAATATGTACCATTAAGCCATTTCCCTTTCAGGGTAGGCGTGATGCTACCCGATTCGGGTAGTGTTTCTAGGTGGATAGTTTTCTTGTAGTAAATAACTACAAGTGTGGGCTCACCACACCCACGATGTGCCAACAGCACGCAGTATTCTCGAATGGTCACCCATCCAAGTACTAACCGCGCCCAACGCTGCTTAACTTCAGTGATCTGACGAGAACTGGGTTTTTCAGCGTGGTATGGTCGTTGGCCATATAACAATTCAAAAATCGCTTTTTAAAGTTTTCTCATAAAACTCATTATGTCTGTTAGAGATTGCTTTACTCAGCCCTTGAACTCTTATATTTAAAAATATATCACATGAAAATTGAAAGTTGGAGTGCCGATAAGAGGCTAGACTCGCGCTAGGCTAGACCACTTCAGATTTTTTACGGGGGTCCAGACCCATCTGCGGGTGTGAATGGCTTGTACGTGGTGAACTCGTTTTTAAGGGTCCCAAGCATCCTCAACTGACGGGATAAACTCTTCTTCGCATACGGAACCCCATAAATACTACACCCTGTAGAGTGTAGATTCAAGAAAGGGACCCTCTCTATGCACTTGTTCTACAGAGTAAGCAGTAATGATGTTGAAGTACTACGAGGCAGTTGTGTTTCGAAATTCATCATAGCTTCAACAAGTAAATGTTTTATATGCGAAAAAAGTTTGCGTGCAGGTGAGACAGTCGAAGTAAAAAGTGGAATTGACAATCTTAGACGAGTGAGTGAAATTCGCAAAGATGGATACCTGAACTTATTACGAAGGGTCGACTCGATAGAAGTTCATACAATATGTAGACGGGAGTATAATAAGCAGCGTAATATTAATCGAGATTTAAAAACATCACAAAAAGATCCACGTAAGAATAATCCAGATTTGCGTTCTGCCGAAATATTTGATTTGAAGACAAAATGCCTGTTTTGTGGCGAAAATTGGGACCCAGAAGCAGAAAAAAAGAAAATGAAAAACCTACGTAACCCCGCGTACATGGTACGTACTATAAGTCTCAAAGATAAGATTTTAATGAATTCTACAAACCGGAAGGACGAATGGGGTGAGCAAGTTTCAAGACGGATAAACAGCGTATCATGCCTTATAGCAGAAGATGCTCGTTACCATCAAAAATGTTATGTTAAATTTGCAAAGATTCTGTCCTTAACTAAGAAAAGAGGAAGACCTCAAGATGAAAATTTGATGTCTGCATTCGGTGAACTATGCTCCTTTATTGATGAGAGTGATGAATGTCAATTCACTCTTAAGGAATTGATCAGAAAAATTGAAGAGCATATGCCCGATGGATCATCGGTGACAGAGAAAACATTATATGCAAAATTACTTACTATTTATGGGAATCAGGTAATGTTTGCGAAAACTCGAACCAAACCAACAATTGTTTGCTTCCGCGGATCGGGATTTAAAGTCATAAACAGTTGGTATACAAGTCGATTAGGCAATGAAAAAGAAGAACGTATGAGAATTGTGACAGCAGCGGAACATATAGTACAAGAAGATATTCGAAGCACTCCATATAATATGACAGATTACCCAGATATCAAGGACTTTATGTGTGAAGCAAATGCTTCAGTTGTACCCACATTGCGTAAATTTTTAGATACAGTTATCGCAGAAGGTAAAAAAACTGATGCTGAAAAATTGCAAAAAAAGTCTACAGCCATCGGTCATGCTATAACTGCAGCAACAAGACCTCGCTCATTTATTTCTTGCCTATTACTTTCTCTGGCGGTATTTTTATTCAGAAAAGTTGCGCCAAAAATATTGTGAATGCAGTTGCAGCTTTGGGTTTCTGCTCAAGCTACAAGGATGTCGCGCTATTTGAAGCATCTGCTGTTAAATCTTGGAAACCTGATTTAGACATAAATTCCTTTTTCCAGTATATTTTTGACAACGCGGATTACAGCATAAAAAACTTTACTGGGAAAGGTACATTTCATTCCATGAGTGGAATAAAATGCATAACTCCGGCAAACAATGTTCTAGATCAAGAAATTTGCAAATTGCGAAGTGTTCCTTCATCTAAAGAGATCGAAAGTACCGGGCACATCCCAATACAACTATTTAAAGAGAAAGTAGAAGCAGGTTTAAATTCAATAAAATCAAGTAACGTGTATGATTCTGAAATTTAAAAAAAAATCAGCATCCCTTCAAGTCAAGATTTCCTTTGGTTGTTAGGAAGACATTTTCAGGCACCTTCTCTTCCTTCATGGGAAGTTACGTGCAATAAAAAAAAATATTAATAATGATTTTTCAAATTGATGTAATCCAAAAACATTTATTGGTCCTAAAAGGAAATTTTCTGCTCTACAAATATTCTTCTATGCATTGTTGTCCAAAAAATACCCGTTTATGAGTTATGGGCCGAAAACTAAGCGCGCGAGTACGTTTCGCACCATACACCAAAACATCCCCCCCACTCCTGGAGCTGATTACGCATCACCTATGACCTGTACAGCAAAATTGTGTGGAATCTTTCTTATTGCAAATTTTATTATAAATATTTTCACCCCTATTCATTTTTGTCCTCCGACGCACCCTTTCGTATATAATAGCCAAAAACCAGCGCTACTACCCGTGTAAGGGATGTTTTTCGAGGCTAGGGGTGTATGCGGCGCCGATCCGATGGGGAACTTTTTTGGTATTCATTTCTCATGCCGTCAGGGATATGATCATGAAGAAAAACAAACTTTACCTTTTTTTTCTGGAAAAAAGGCCATTCTTAGACACTTATCCATAAATATGATAAATAGTCATGAGGACATAACGCATCCTTGTTTCATGCCTTGCATTATATCGAACCAGTCACTCAGTTCCCCATTTACCCTTACACTTGCTCTACTACCTGTATATATTGTTTTTATTGCTTGTAGAAGCCATCCATTGACTCCGTATACTCTTTAGGGACTTCCCAAAGTTTACTTCTATTTACCTTGTCAATTGCTTTTTCTAGGTCAACAAATTGCACAGAAAACTTTCTTTCCTACACTAAAGCTTTTTTCTGTGATCTGTCTTAAGCTAAATATCTTATCTGTACATGATCTTCCTGGCATAAATCCACTTTGGACTTCCCATATCTTTTCTTCTGTAAGTAAGTAAGTATACCATTAAGCCATTTCCCTTTCAGGGTAGGCGTGACACTACCCGATTCGGGTAGTGTTTCTAGGTGGATAGTTTCTTGTAATAAATAACTACAAGTGTGGGCTCACCACACCCACGACGGGCCAACAGCACGCAGTATTCTCGAATGGTCACCCATCCAAGTACTAACCGCGCCCAACGCTGCTTAACTTCAGTGATCGGACGAGAACTGGTTTTTCAGCGTCGGATTATAATATAATTTTTGTCTTATTAATATAAAATTTTCATTAACCTACGAATAAGTATTTTTGAGTATTTATATATAAAAATTATACCGTTCCTACGCAGTTATATATACACACACACACATATATATATATAAGCCCTAAGATCTGACTGAAATGGATGCCATCCTTCGTGGAGATATCTCGCATGAGTCCGACCTCTGGACCATCAATTGCTCAGTTTATGGTGCTGCGAGATCTTTGGCTGATTCAAATCGAAAGCTGAAACCGACGATGGATCAAAAGACCAAAAGACGCTTGCATCAAATGAACAAGAAGATTGGATGGGCAAGACAGAATGCGTCCCGTGTTCAATGTGTGATTGACTACATAACATCTGGTAGACCGTTTACGGAAAGGGTTCGAAAGTTCGCCCAAGAACTAAGGATCTTCAATCACACACTAAACAAGTCAAAGCTGCTGACAATCACGCAAGGGAATACAGGGAATACAGAAGAGGGAGAGATGGATCAGGGAGAATCAGCAGTTTCTCGCTGACCCATCGCGCCTCTTCAGCGATCTACCTGTTTCTGTAAAAAATCCACCCAAGCCCAAGGAGGTAGAGACTTTTTGGAGAGAGGTGTACAAGATCCCGAAAACACTAGAGTTGAAAGAAGATACTGACAATATCATCCGCTTCAAGGAGTTTTGCGACAACCTCATAAAATCTGAGGAGGAATGTCCATCAATCACTGCCGAAGAGGTGAAAAAAGCACTTAGAGGCACGAAGAACTTTTCCGCTGCTGGACCAGATTGTATCAAGAACTTTTGGTGGAAGAAGTTTACTTTTACACGCCAACATTTGGCCCACATAATCTCCTCATATTTAAAGTCGGAGACGCCCATTCCGCAGTGGCTGGTGTTAGGACGCACTATAATCCTGCCAAAAAAAGGCAACTTGTCCAACCCAGAGAATTACAGGCCAATAACTTGTTTGAACACGCTGTATAAGATCTTTACAGCTGTCCTCAACAACAGGATTGTTCGACGAATTGAGTCTGTATGGCGAGAGATGTACGAACAACGTGGCTCAAAAAAAGGTATAGCAGGCTGTCGAGAGAACCTGCTAATTGACAGGTGTGTCTATAAAGACGCTGCAGCCCATCAGCGCGTCCTTTCAATGGCATGGATTGACTACCGGAAAGCTTTCGATTCAACCTCTCATAGACTTATCATCTGTCTGTTGGAAAGCTTGAAGGTACATCCACACATAGTGAGATGCATAGAGAGATTGATGCCTCTTTGGAAAACTAGATTTACTATCTCATCTAGAAATTATCGTGTGACAACGAACAACGTCACCTTCCAGAGGGGCGTCTTTCAAGGTGATACCATGAGCCATTTGCTTTTTTGCATCACACTTCTGCCTCTATCTCTCGCACTACGAAATTCTCCTGGATACCTCTGTGGCGAAACTAATCAGCGCGAGCATAAGGTCACTCATGTATTTTATATGGATGACCTGAAGATCTATGCCTCTGGTAAAAGCAAACTTCAAACTGCTATAAATATTGTCAAGAACTACACAGGAGAGATTGGGATGGACTTTGGCTTGGACAAGTGTGCCAAAATTCATCTGAAGAAAGGAAAGATTACTGGCGTTCCCAAGGACCCTGAGCTTGTGGATATAAGTGTTATCAGACATCTTAATACTGGAGAGACCTATACATACTTGAGCGTGCCTCAAAACCGCATTCAGGACGTAACATCAGTGAAGGAATCTCTCCGAAGCAGATACAAGTATCTTCTTCGACAGATTTGGTCTTCCAATCTGTCGGCGTTGAACAAGGTATCTGCGACTAACATGCTTGTCGTCCCGGTGCTACTCTACTCGTTTGGGGTAGTTCAATGGACGAAAAACGAGCTTAAGGCCCTTGATGTCATTACATGTAAGATCATGCACATGCATAAAAGCTTGCATATCAATTCGTCAGTTCCGCGATTATATATTACACGCCGTCAAGGCGGACGCGGACTTCTGAATCTCCAGTGTCTTCATAAACGGATTGTTCTAAGTACAGCTTACATCGTTGCGAATGGCAGAGATCCTCTCCTAAAGATGGTCAGGAACCACGAGATGATTGGCGAAGGAGCGTTCCTTTACAAAGCCGCGGAGCAAGCGGCCGAGACCTTTGGCCTGAATTTTAACATCAGAAGTGAAGAAAGTGCATTACTTCATCTAGATGCTTCACTTCTAAAAACCAAAGTGAAGAAAGCAGAGGTTGAAAATTTTCACCAAGAGCTACTCGACAAGAAAATGCACGGAAACTTTCACAGAAATGTAGAAAAATAGTCCTTGTCGAAGGAGCAAACTTTTGCTTTCCTCAAATCATCATGGCTTAATTCAGGTACAGAGGGTTTTATTTTCGCATGCCAGGACGGTGTCATTTCCACCTTAGCATACCGTGAGCGCATTTTATGTCAAGAAGTTCCCAGTGATAGGTGCAGAGCGTGTCATGCACACGCTGAGTACCTAGAACACATACTATCAGGGTGTCCGACCCACGCGGGAACGACGTATATCTACAGACATAATGCGGCCCTAAGAGTGCTTTATTACCATCTTTGTCGCTCTTACGGTGTTGGCCGCGACCCTGCCCTGCCGAACGCTCTAAGGGAGATACAGTCGATTGTCCGAAACGAGAAGAGCCAAATTTTCTGGAACTACGATTTTCGGGCAGCAGTCTCCGTTGCGCACTCGAGGCCTGACATTGTTCTCCAAGACTTCGAGAAACGAACTATATTCGTGATCGAATTCTCGGCTCCGTCCGAATACAACATCACTGCAAAGGAGAAAGAAAAAGAGGAGAGGTATCAAGACCTTAAAAGAGAGCTACAACGACTGTACCCAACATATTCGCTAGAAGTAATTGTCCTTGTGATACGTGCTCTCGGAGGTGCGAAACTGTCACTGGTTCGTAACCTTAAAGCCATACCCGCGTGCCAAAAATATGCCAAGGCACTTGCGAGATGGATGCAGAAAGCTGTCATCCTTGGGTCGCTTCGTGTCCTCAAGACACACGAGGGTTTCGCCGGCCTGTCAATGTGATTTCGTCGTTGCCTATCACCACCCATCTCATGGTTGTGAGACGTGGCCGTGGGTGTGATTTACCACGGTGCTACTGCCCAGGTGCGAATTGACCGTCGGCCCACGGTCGGGCCAACCGTCGGACGGTCGGTCCAACTTTGTGCGCCACTGGTCGGGCCAACCAGCTAAATGATAACGGTCAACCGCCTTTGACTTCTCAAAGTCGGCCCGACATTTGATCCCATATATGGGCCATCTATTAAGATGATGTCGGCCCAACCTTGGGCCGACGGTCAATTCGCACCTGGGCAACCTTGGGAAATACACAAAATAGGTATTCAAAAAATAAATAATAATCGATTGCGAGTATTTTTACTATAAATGTTAATGGTCCTGCTTAGAATGAATACATAAATTACATTTTTAAACATTATATTACAAATAAAATTTCTAACGCTACGGGGTTTCGAACCTACACCTATACCTGAATCTATCGCCTAGCAGTCGGGAGTCTTACCCATTACTCTATACCTAAAGAATTGAAAGACAATGAAAAAACCATCCTCATAAGCTACAGCTCAAAGCAGTTAAGAAAAACAATTAGTTAACTCTTTTTTCTCATGAATTTTTGTATTATTATGCGGCATCATGTAGATCTAAAATAAATTAACTGTTAACGGGAATATAAATTAAAATTTTGTTAAATAAATAATATAAATCGATTACAAGTTTTAGTGTTTAATATTCCCTGGCGGAACCCCTAAAATTGATGTTTAACAAATTTTTTTTCAACACATTTTTTTCAACAATTTTTTTTTCAAAATTTTTGTTTAAATTTTTTTCAACACATTTTTTTCAACAATTTTTCTTCAAACATTTTTTTTCAAAAATTTGTTATCAAACATTTTTTTTCAAAAATTTCTTATCAAACATTTTTTTTAAACCATTTTTTTCAAACATTTTCCTCAAACTTTTTTTATACAATTTTTTTCAAAAAATTTTATTCAAAAATTTTTTTTTTAGGTGCCCACTTTGACTAATTTTTCTTCTTGTTATATTTTTTTCGCGTTTTAGACCATTTTATAACGTTTGATAATGACATAAAATGTCATTTTTAATGAGCATTTAAAATTTGCATAGACGGAACTTAGGTATTGCGACAATTTTTTTAATAACACATTTTTTTAAACTTTCGTGTAACTCTTTGCTTTTTAGGTGTTTCAGACTATTTTAAAACGATTAAGAATTACATCAAATGTACATTTTTCTGAACATTCACAATTTATCATAAAGATGGAACTTAGAATTTTTTTTCTTAAAAAAAACGAAGCGTCTACATTATGGTGGCTCTTATTTTTCACTTTTCGAATTTCTCTGCTCTCACCCCCCAGTTTTTTTCGAATGCCCAACAAAAAATGTCCTTCAAATTTGAGCAAAATCGGTTAATATTTAGGGGTGGCGCAAAGACCATGAAATTTCACTTTGATTTAACATGGGAAAAAGTCAGCTTTTTGTAAATCTAATATTTAAACGCGATAATATGTTACAAATAATTCTGTGTTTCAGTATATTGCCCAGAATTCGTCAGAGAATAAGAATCAATAATAAATTTTGAGGTTGAATAATTTTAAGCCACTCTTATGGGTCCCAAAGGAAACCCCATAGTGACAAATTTGAATTTTACGTAATAATGCGGTTTATTGACGCTTTATAAAATTTGTTTGAAAATAAATAATCATTAACTGGTAATTTGAGAATACCAAGTCATTTGTTAAATAATATTCAATTATTTAAACAATTTTAATTTGTTTAAATATTTCTTTTCAGTTAACTCGCGACATGAACGTATTTTCTAGAATTTATTAGTTATATAATTAATGATAACAATCAATTAATTTGTTTAAATAATTTCACAATTATTTAAATAGTACGTATTAGATCAAGTATATATTTTACCTAAAAAAAACAGGAAAAATATTTTATCTCACTAAATTTTCGAAAAAAATTTAAATATTTTCAAGTACTAATTTGTTCATCATGAATACTCGTAGATGTTTAAACAAATTTAAATTGTTTAAACAATTTTGTTGTCTACATATTTTATTTTTGCTATTTTTCGAAAGATTGAAATATTCTTATGTTCTACTTTGCTTTTTGAAAATACTCTTAAGTGTTTAAACAAATTAAAATTGTTTAAAAAATGGAATATTCGTTAAACAATGACTGAGTATTCTTAAATTATCGATTAATGATTATTTATTTTTTTCAAACTTTCAGAAAGCGTCAATAAACTGCATTATTACGTAAAATTCAAATTTGTCACTTACGGGGTTTTCTTTGGAGACCCAGAAGTGCGGAGTGAGAGCAGGGAAATTCGAGAAAAAAAATCCACCAAGTATAAATAAGAACCACCCTAGTTTACATGTACCGAAATTTTGGTACAAATATGGGTATGTCTACACAAAAATCCAGCTTTTCGTACCCAAATTTCGGTCGTTTTGAAATAATGAAACCTAGTGTATCCAACGGCTGGCCCATATTTGGGCCAACCGTCGGGTGCATCATGGTGTCTTGTACAAGCCAATGTTATGCCGACGGTCGGGCCATCTCTTTTCCAGAGTCGGGCCGACCGTACTTTCACGGTTTTTTAAAAATAATGAACCAGCGTTTATCCGACGGTCGGCCCATATTTGGGCCAAGGTTTGACCGACCGTCGGGTGCATCATGGTAACTTGTGGCTAACCGACTGCTGTATCCAGAGTTGGACCGACCGCATTCTTGCGGTCGTACCGACCAATCTGCCAGAGTTTATCCGATCGTCGGCCCAACGTTGGGCCAGAATAGGGCCGACAGTCGGCTTTTCGCCCACCGCCGACGTCGGTTGCCAACGTCGGTGAGGCCATGGCAGCTTGAAAACACCTTAGTCGGCCCAACTCTGGTTACCGTAGATCGGTTACCAAAGCAGGGCCGACTTTTGGCCGATGGTCAATCTCTGGCAGCCGACCGAATTTCGCACCTGGGTGGGGGCTATTGACATTTTTTGGATGGCAGTTGCTCTTAGTGGGACTCTGCGGTGGTTGTTTAACTTTTTTTTTTAATTACATATATATATATACTTGTAAGGGCATAGGAAAAGATTATTCATAATTAACTCGTGTAATTGTTGTAAACTTATTATAGTGGTATAGAAAACATCCTTATTTTTTCTTATAAAATGGCTCGATCTCCTAAAAATAGTTCCTTTTCGTGTCAAAATATCCCCTGAATATTGGCAGAATTTAAAATAAAATATATAGGTATCTCTTAATCCCATTATTTGCAAAAAATTTCTTATGTTATTTTAGTTTCCGCTGTTAATTGATTTTTTTTACTTCAGAATACCAAAGGATAAAACGCATATGTACTGAAATAAAATAATCCATTAATTCAAAATCACTGATGCTGAGCGGAACATCGTGTCAGACCTACAATAAGCAAGTGTTACCAAGCGTTACTCCCGAAAATCGTCTCAATCGAAAACGACAATATGGTTTAGAGATTTCCTAAGAAGGAAGATAAGTATAGATATAAGATAGGTTTACCCTGGCGGACCGGCTGAACTCAAGCGTTACGCTACAGCGTAACCATACAGTAACCCTAAAGTAATCTTAAAGTAATCTCGAATTATAATAAATAAAAGAAACAAAATAAAGATTTAAAATAAAGATTTAAATTGTTGCAATTATAATTGAACGTTAAAATTTACGTTAGAAGGTAATGCCGTAATTGCAATAAGTTTATTTTTTAGCGTTAGAAATTTAAAAAAAGATAGTGGCTGTCATTGAAGTCTGCGACGTAGAACATAATGCATTAGAAAACCAATTCAAAAAGTCTGTGTCACTGAGGTGAGAGATATAATTAAGAACTTGAAAAACGGTAAGGCTGCTGGTGTAGACAGTATTAGCGCTGAAATGCTTAAATACAGTGGCGAGTACATACCTCACAGGTTGTGCGAATTGATTAATTTATGTATCGAGACGGGAGAAGTCCCAGACGATTGGAGAAAAGCGATTATCGTACCAGTATACAAAAAAAGGGGGATAAAAGCAACTGCAATAATTAGAGAGGTATCAGCGTATTAAGTACCGTAAGTAAAATATACTCAAAAATACTTATTCGTAGGGTAATGAAAATTAGAGAAGAAAATATATGGGAAGTCCAAAGTGGATTTATGCCAGGAAGATCAGTTACATATGAAATATTTAGCTAAGACAGATCACAGAAAAAAGCTTGAGAGCAGGAAAGAAAGTTTTCTGTGCATTTGTTGACCTAGAAAAAGCATTTGACAAGGTAAATAGAAGTAAACTTTGGGAAGTCCCTAAAGAGTATACGGAGTCAATGGACGACTCCTACAAGCAGTAAAACCAATATATACAAGTAGTAAAGCGAGTGTAAGTATTAATGGGAAACTGAGTGACTAGTTCGATATTATGCAAGGCGTGAAACAAGGATGCGTTATATCCTCATGGCTATTTATCATATTTATGGATAAATATCTAAGAATGGCCCTCTTCGACGAAGAAGGTGTAGATCTCGAAACAGTGAAGGTATGTGGATTAGCTTTCGCAAATGACAAGATTGTTATGGCAGAATCAATCGAGGAATTGCAAAGAATGTTGAATAAACTTAATACAAGCATGAAGAACATGGGCCTCAAAATTAACGTAAATAAAAAAAATCATGGTGTTTGAAGGAAAAAGTGAGAAAACAATGTGCAACATTATCCTAAATGATGAGAGATTAGAACAAGTTGACAAGTACGTATATCTGGGTAGCCTATTCACTAGCGACGGAAAAATAGATGGGGAGTCAGATCGGCGCATAAATGAGGGTAAGAAGGTTATCGGTAGAGCAGGGTTCATTCTCAGAAATAAAAACATATAAAAAAAGCTAAAATGGAAATACATAATTCTATATTTGTACCGACTGTACTATACGTTAGCGAGACATGGACCTATCAACAAAAGGACAAGAGTAAAATTAACGCGATTGGCATGAAATCTCTGCGTACAATGGCAGAATTTGTTGGTTGGTTTTTTTTCCAGACGGGGGGCATCGCCCCCCCCCGTATGTATATCTGGGTAGCCTATAC
>CAKNYM010048275.1:42111-64844 GCA_932195095.1 Andricus curvator
AGGTAGCGTTTTATTCACACTTTTCATGATCTTGTTGTAAAAAGTTTCGTGCATGTCTCGTGGTAGGCCCTTTTCTTGACTGCTGCAGTGTTTTTAGACTCGTCTTCGGTTCGGGCACCTTCGGTGCCCTCACCTACGACTCGTCCTAAAAACACTGCACTTGTCACGAAAAGGCCATCGCCTACCACTTGTAATGCAATATACTATTTCATACGAGCTAGAGTATATTTTTTCCACAGTAAATTCAGCACACTTATAGTCCGACAATTCAAAAATTTATTTCTTAAAAAAATTATTTTTGCTACTTAAGTAAAAGAATAACAACACGCTTCACTTTAAAACTTAGAGGATATGTCTCGCATGATTTACTCTGGTGTTAGTGAAAAGCCCAATATCACTGATTAATCAGTGAAATGTCCAACCACTATTTCAATCAGTGAATTTTTCATTGGTTCAGATTTAGAGAGTAAAACGTATAAGTTTTAATAAAATTTCCGCTAATGGAATCATGGAGAATCTTTTTATGAACAAAATAAACCGTCAATGATAAATATTAAATCGAATGTACAATTTTCATCTCAGGCAAAAGAAGAAACAAAAAATTCCAATTAACTCATTTCAAATAAACAATGACATATTCAACTGATTTTTTTAGCTATGTGTAACCCTGGATGCCCTAAAAACGTAAAAAATGTTGAATACTTTCGGAGAAATTGATGATCTAAAAGGTTGGCCAAACACTCTGTTCTTATAGATATTTTCCTACAGAATGATAAAAAATTATTCAAATTGGGGACATACAACGCAGATTTGTATAGTTTTGAGACTATATAATGTTAAAAAATATCATTATACCCAATCATGATAATGATAAATTCTCACCTTTCAAGATGTTTCCTGCATCTTCAGGAACTCCATATGCCTCCACTTAGTGCTTTGATAATTTTTCGGGGCTGTCCAGCATTTCCTACGCACAATAAAAAATATTTAGTATATAATAACTACATCAAGAATTCAAGAAGGCTTTATGATTAAGTTTAATAAACTTACCCTTGGTAAAAAAGCAGAGAAAGAAGCCATATTCCTCGAGGAATCCCATTACTGACTCTTCCAAGTCACTAATTATCACTAATTATCACTGAAAATCACTAATAAATCACTAATAATGTAATCACTTTTCAATTAAAACTATAAACTAATAATTTTTAAACTTTATAAGGTAATATTCACTTTAAATGTCACTTTTACAGCATAGCGTCGGGTGCAAGCTACTTACTCACAACCAATATGGCCGCTTATGGAGCGACACGGGGTGAGAACTGGGGAAACTAAAATCGCAACCGGCCGTGCGGGCGGGATATTTAAATTTGAAATATTGTACTCATTAATGTTGTCAATAATTTTTAATACCGTTAATTGATATTATTACATACAACAATTGAAGTACACAATAACATCAATAAATGGCATTATAAATTATTGATATTGTTATACAACTATTGTTAACCAATTATCTTCTCTCTCGTCGGTCGGTACAAATTTCAAAAGGCTTTGTTACCGTTCCTTCTAATTAAAAAATATAATAATAATATAATAAGGTGATTGCAAATTGTTATTTATATGGATAAATTAATTTAAAAATTCTGTCTCTAAATACATTAAAAGCACGACAATCATTTTTGCAGCAAATGTTTGTGAAAAGATATTGCACAAATTAAATAATTTGTGCCATAAATTCTAATTTACAAAAACTAGGTCCCCAATGCAATAAATACGTTGAGATTAGGTTTTACTCTCGGGGTTCATCGTAAGCAACTTTTCCCACACATTTACTACAAAAATGATTGTCCTACTTTTAATGCATTTGGAGGCAGAATTTTCAAATTAATTTAGTCAGCCCAATACTATTAGTGCTACCATACTAAGGATATCAAAATTCACTACATTTTCGCAAATTGAATATTTTTAAAGTCTCTAGAAAGGACCCCAAATCGAACTGGGCCGGAAGTCAGATTTTGTTGCCGGAAGTTCCTATGCTAGCTTCACCCCCGTGCGCACCGAGGACTTCGCTCGTTCCTCGAGCGAAAAACACCAGGTATAGTGGCTCACTCGACGATTTCGAGCGAAACCTTCCACTCGTTGTTTTCGAGCGAACACATTGACTCCGATCGAGTGAAATTGTGAAAATAATTCACTCGAACGGAGTGAAACTAGCCTCCACTCGAAGGATCGAGTGATATTTTCACTCGAGAAAATTTAGAGAGCGACGTTACGGTATCCGAAAACCATACAAAATTACTGTTTACGCTTTGTTAACAAAAATAACCAATAAATCCTTTTGGCAAAAACTCCTTTATTATATGCTACACGGAATTGTCATCTTTTGACTGATTTTTATTATGAAATATGAAAGTTCTTATCAGGTACGCTAACCGATACTAATAAAAATACGCTACATTTTCGGTTACATTTTTTCACTTTGCAAAAAAAGTTCCTAATTTTTTATTATGAAGTTTTGACGAATGAGTAGTGTTACTTTTGTTCGAGATATTGTGAGAAGATAAGACCTAAAAAATGATCAAAACTTGATGTAAGGTATGGGAGATTCGTTTACCGTAACCATCGAAAACATTTAGGGAGACACGTGTATAATTACATTTTCTCTCCTAATATATCAAATAAATTGAAATATTTGTTATGAATTTTATAGTTTTCGAGTCAAACTTTCAAACTATCAATTATAAGTTCAAAGATAATTCACTATGTATTAAATACACGTCTCTAAACTTGGCGCCGCGTACGTAGAGACATCCCAAAAAGGCATTTTTCGAGTATTTGGGAGCATTTTGCTAAGACATATGATGATGTGACTTGATTTTTTTCAACGGAGGTATTGTATTGTCTTAAAATGAAGAAGTTAGCCAAGTTCTATGAAGAAACACTACTTAGTTTAGTTACTAGAGGTCGGAGACACAAAAGTGCCCTGTATGTGGAGTTCCGCCACAATAGTAAGAAAATATTTTATGAACTACATTTGGAACATAACTGAAAAAGTAACGATTTTTACAGTTAATTTAACTGAAAAAAATATAACTGGTTACCAATTCGTCACTTATTTACGAAATGAACTTCGTTACCACTATCGTTACCAAAATAGTAACTAAAAAAGTAGTTCCCGCGTAAAAATATTTGGTCTTGATGTCGTCTTAAATGTCTTCAAGACCGTGATGTCTGGTTCCGTCTCACCAGCTAGACATTGGAGATATACAGACTTCTCTTGCATTTATGGCTGTAAACTGTGCCATGACAAGACCAAGTAGACTTGTCTTAAGTCCAGAAGTGTAAGTCTTGATAAATATACTGAATTTCTCTTAAAGAAAATTATATTACCAATTTGTGGCTTCAGCATTTTCCAGGGTCAAAATTACAAGAGTTTTCTTTTTATAAATTTTATTGTCCATTATACTCCGACCTCTTTAAACTATGGACCCCACTGGTAAGGGCTGCCATTTCCAGGAATCATGTAATTGTGTATTAACTAATTTTTGAATAAGAAATTCGGAACCTGTCTGTCTCAACAACTGCAAGCATATAAAATTTTCCATAAAAAGATGAAAACTGTTATTTTCTAGAAGTATCTAGTTAACTGTTGGAGATAGGAAAAAATGGATAAAATTTTTAGATTTGCCATCTTAAGAACATAATTCTTGCACATAAATAAATGTATTAATACATAAAAAATAAATACCATGAAGTTAAATAATATAAACATTCTATAAAGTTTGAAGCGGATTAGTGATGACCCTCTGAGGCCTTGGTCTCAAGACATAAATTTTTGTATTCAAGTCGAAAATATTCGTCTTAACACATCAAAAATAGTCTGGTTCCGTCTCACGAGCTAGACATACAGAATGACTAGAAATTGGCTTGGATTGGTCTTTACACAAGACAAAATCAAGACCAAATATTTTTACCCGGGGATCGGTACAGAAAGTCCTGACACCTAGCTTTGAATGTTTACTACTAGACGAGACAAAATCGCAGAATTTCGAGCCAAAGATAGAAACAGTCTTTAACATTATACTTGTGAAATTATTTCACCTTTATTTTATTCAAAAATTTTGTGTATTTCCTATGAAAGAATATGTGTGAAAAAACAAGAGAAATCGCCTTTAACTTTTAATGACCCCACTTTGAAGTCCTCCACAGGTGACAAAATTGGTACCAGAAATTTAAAAAAAATCATGAGTATTCTTCAACATGTACTTTACAAATAGCAATTTTTTACTTTAATTTATTTATTATTGTAATCAATAGAGCTAAAAATGCAAGAAATAATCATTTTGGATCTGAATAGAGATTTCAAGCTGAAATATAGCTTGAAAGAAGCTTCTCGATTCAGCGGTTTCATCCCAAAAGTTGTATGTAACTGTGACATTGATCCCTCAAAATACTCGTAAAGGGCCACGCCACGCTGTGTCCGCTACCGAAAGCCATATGCGCAGAAACCTCCTGTTCTCTACACAGGAGACAGACGAACCTTCAAAGCGTCATTCATAGTCCGGGAGCCAGGAATCGTTTGGTCACTTAGTTGAATATTTTTTTTAATTTGCCAATTCTGAATACTGGGCGTTTGTAACGGTTGATAATTGAGTAACAATTTTTTCTGGAAGACATGTCCATGAGTGTTTTTACCCAAGTCAACTGCATACGCCCAGAATTCGGAATATGAAAATTGTAACCACAATTCCAGAAGTATGATTTTTCTAAAAATGGACCCGACAGAAGATTTTTAATTTCTACTTTAAAAAGTTGTAGATTATTTTGTAGTTCCTGTAGTCGGCGATTTTCGAACAATCTAAGAAAAAAGTTTAGTTTAATTAAAAAATTTGTTCAATTATACATTTTAAACTTTCAGCGAATAGAAAATGTTCACGTGTCACGATAAGTTGCTTAGGCAGCGTTCATTAGGGTGGTCCAAAAATTCAACTTTCGAATTTTTGGTGATCGACCCCCCCCCCCCCCCCGCCCCATTTGTTCGTGTATTGTGCCCGGAAAATGCCCCAAAAATGAAAAATATTAGATTTATGTCAAATTCATGCTAAAGACGGTGTCTTTTCAATTTTTTATGAACTAATTATTCATATTCGATAATTTACAATTTTCCAAGTATTTTTCAAATAATTTTCAATTTTTTAAACAATTTTTTTCTAGCCTGTAAATCGTGAAAGTTTTTATTTTTCGGGATAAATGATACAGTTGATGAATTTCAAAAATAATACTTCTAACTTAAAATATTTAATAATTATTTCAACAATTTTAATTTGTTTAAATATATAATGAATGTTAAGAGTGATATTGTTAAAGTTTAAGTTTCAATTTAAAGTTTATAATCAAGTAATTTGTAAATTAGAGACCCAGGAACTGCAAATACAGATTAAATCAGACAGTTTTGAAAAGAAGAAAACTTATTTATTTACTCTGACATTATTTTACAAATAGAATCTCTAATAACATGTTTCACATATAATACTAATTGTTAGATTGATAGAATATAAATCAACAGCAGTTCGTAGAGTTTGATCACAATTCTCAGTCTCGAATCGTCTTTGGACTTGTAAATTGGGTTTACGAGTTTCCTAAAGGCGTAAATAATACTTAAATGTTCACATAATTATCAGTCTTATTATGAAGTATTACAAGAGCACGGTAGCTTGAATAGCGTAAAACTTAAGAGGATCGTGGTTTGCTTTGGCAGCCTAAATAGCTTTCGCGAGGGAAACGAGATTCAAACTCGACAGCCTAGAAAGCGTACACCGAGAAAGGTTGGCGAAAAATAGCTTGAATAGCGTACATTTTTGCCAGGGGATGGAAAACTGAAGCTATGCCTGGATGGCGAACTAGGATTCAGCTGGAGGAACACATTTCAAACATAATTTTAAAAAAATATCAAAGTCTGGAGCCTAGGCTAGTCGGATTGTATTTTTCAGAGCCGAGGTGGCGTACCCGAAAAATAGAATCAAATAATTTTCTTAGAGCCGAGGTGGCGTACCCGAAAACAAAATCAAATTTTTTCAGAGCCGAGGCGGCGTACCCGAAAAACAACGAAAATAGTTTCTAGAGCCGAGTTGGCGTACCTAGATTTTTCAATTACGGCAGCTGGAATATCGTGCACCGTGTATATAAAAAAAAATCAAAAAAATACCTTGGTTTCCCCTCGAAAGGTGTGCAGCGCTTGCTTGCAGTACAGCAGCACTATTGGAAGTCGGACCTGGCGAGAGACCACTCGAACGGTTAGTGGGCCGTTCACCCGCTGGTGGTCATCAACTACTCGGTCGCCTTCTTAAAGTCGTTTTGAACGAGCTTACTTTCGAGGAAAAGCGTCTTGCGCTTTCTAGTGGTAGCCGTCTGAATTAGTCAGCCTTTACCTACCTCCCATTGCTATACATATAGATATAGGTACAACTGATCCTTTGGTCCTCGCTCGTATCAACTGTCTACCCATACTCGGTGTTTCGTAGATTGCAACCGTTACATCTGCCCCCTTTTCGGGAAGATCCCTGCTGAGGGAGCTTCTCGAAACTCTTAACGGTTGTTGTTGATGTCACTGACTAGTCCTTCCAACTCTAGCCTTTCTCCTTTTGGGATAATAAAGCCTGTACTATGGCTGGCTGGACTGCTCTAATGCGAAGCCTGGAACTCTTTATTATTTTAGGCTTCGGAGAGGTTCGGGGACCCAAATTCATGCCTCCAGGGTGACCCAACGAAATGCTGACAGAGATTCTTTGGGTTGGTATCTGGAGTTCCTTTGATGATAGCTTGGTAGCCCTCAGTGGATAGCGAACTGGGGGTCAGTTCCTTGCTCAGGTGTTTGTACCAGCTGATATATTGGGCTCGAATCCGTTTGAGCAAGGCTCACCTTCATGCACTTTCTTTTGGGATGCTTTTTTTTTGTTAGTTAGGATCCGTGAGTGTCCGATAAGAATTTTGGGCTCTTTGATTCTCCATCTACTCACAACACCACCTTCATACATAGCCTGTATTTGGACATCTTGTTTGTTTAGCTGGTGGCAAGATCGGGTTTAGGTTGATGCTTCCATCTTAAAAAAAATATAACAAAAAAAAAATAAAAATAAATCGCGTACCATTTTATGGACGAACACAGACAGACAGGAAAAATAGAGACAAACTTGTTTATTCATGGTATGCTCGGATGTCGTTTGCGTGGAACATGTCCCTATCTTTACCGTTAGATTGATCCTTAACATTCCATTACACGCGCTCCCAGGTGGAACACCGATGCACGCGTCGTATCTGTGAGATACACAAATCGGTGAATTGAAAAAATAAATACTAAAACTGAATTTTTTGCTTGTCCCGGGTGAAATGGTGCACAGATAAATAAAGAAGGCCATAAATATAAAAGAAAGAAACTGCAAAAAAAAAAAAAAAAAAAAAACAAAAAAAGAAAAAAAAAATCAACAGAACTGTTGAGTAGCACGAGTTTGAGGAATAGGAGAGAGTTGGACGACGTCCCGCACCATGCGCCCAACCAGTGATGAAAAACGCTTAACTATGTATCTGTCAGATACAGCGCGTTTAATGGAGTGTTAACTACATACGTTCCATTTCGAATTATTTTAGCGATCAGGTATGACCCTTCAAACACTGCCATCAATTTTGCAGTTCGCTTAAGAAATGTATGAGAGAGATTATATGCCTTGACCAGAACTTTATCCCCTTCACGGTACTGAGTCATATTTTTACTTAAATTATATCTCTCTGCCCTTTTCAACCCCTTACTTTTGATGGAGTCTCGAACCCACATCAACTTTTGTTCATATGTTGCTTCCTGTTGCCTTTCTGGTTTTGGAATCCATGTTTTCCAGAATCGATTCGGTCTTCTTTTTGTCATAATCTCGAGAGGCGTCAATCCCGTGGTCTCATGATGTATCTCATTAATTATTTTCAATAATTTGTAACCTATCATACCATGCGGAATGTTCGTTTTCTTGAAGTAGGATACGGAAGAATTTGGACAACTCTCGATTGACTCTTTCAACCATATTGGATTGAGGATGTCTGATGGAGGCAAAAGTCTGTTCAATTCCTTCCTTTTTGTGCCGGTCCTTCCATGTCTTCAAGGTAAACTGTGTTCCATTATCAGAAACAATTCTTCCTGGTTTTCCATGTTGGGGAATAAAATTTCCAAAGATTCTAGCTATTGCAGCCTGTGTTGTTTGTTTTTAACACCATACCGTTACACGTATTTGCTAAATCCATCGAGAACAGCAAACACAAATCGGAATCCGAATCTGGATGTAAGTAGTGGTCCATAATAGTCGACGAATACTACTTCCAGCGGTGTTCTCATGATGATTGGCTGTAGAGGAGCATAGCTACCTTGGGTACTAATTTTGTTTTCTGACATGTATCACAGCTTCTTATTATCCCCTTCGCTAACTTATATAAATTGGGGTAGTGTAAATCCTCGTTTATTATAAGTTGGCATTTTCGGGCTCCGATGTGGCCATAAACCGTGTGACATTCGTTTATTATTCTGGTGATTATTGATGTGGGTAGACAGATCTTCCACTTGCCGCTGCAGCTCTTATATAAGCAATCCTCGTGGAGCAGGTATTTTTCTCTGTCCTTGATGTTCTCAATCACTTCCCTGAGGCTAGTTTCTTCCTTTTGCTTCTCCTTCAATGCCATGAGCTCCTTTCTGAGATGACTAGATGGTATTTTTGCGAATCGGTGTATTATTACTCGCTTATCCTTGGTTTCGGATTTATCTTCGTGTCCTGTTGTTTGCCTGCTCAGAGCATCTGCAATTACATTTTTCTTTCTAGAACAGTGTTCCACTCGTATCCGATAGTCCTGGATAACTAGGATCCACCTAGATAGTCTTCCACTCAGCAGTTTGCAAGTCTGAAGAAACGTAAGTGCCATGTGATCAGTTCGATGGATGATCTGGGCACCTAGTAGGATGGTTCGAAACTTTTGTAGTGGCCAAACCAGGGCTAGGAGCTCCTTTTCTGTTGTGTAGTAAGCTATCCCTGCCCCTTTCAAGGTTCTGCTGCCACATGCTATGATCTTTATGTCCTGTTCATCGTCAAGCTGATAAATTACAGTTCCTAGAGCGTAATCACTGGCGTCCGTTTGCAAGTAGTAGGGTTTATAGGGATCTGGAAAGTAGAGCATAATCCATGAGCAAAATAATTCTTTCACTCTTTCGAAAGCTTCTTTGTGCCTTTGTTCCCATCGCCATTTATTCCCCTTTTTGAGCAGTTCTAACACGGATACCAGTTCGTTAGATAATTTTTCCGTAAATTTAGCACTGAAGTTTACTGTTCCCAAAAATCCTTGAAGTTGTTTTTTATTTCGTGTTATGTCGAAGTCTTTGATTGCTTGGATCTTACTAGGTTCAGGTTTTATGCCACTTGGCCCATCGGATAGCCCATATTTTTCCCCTAATTATCAGCATATTAGCTCCGCCCCTTCGATGCTTCCCTTTTCAGAAACTTCACTTTTAGAATCGCTTCGGGTCACTGGCGACCCAGGTGGTGTCCTGAGTGTTAAAATTTCCGACGAAATTCGTTTATGCCTTGATGCAAGGAAATTAAATGAGATACTGGCAGAGGATCATGAAGGCACAGAAAACATGGAAATCTTGTTTCGAAGGTGCCAGAATAAAAAGGTACTCTCAAGTTTGGACATGAACATGAGTTTCTGGCAAATTCCTCTTCACCCGGACTCTAGAAAATATACTGCATTCTTGCATAAAGGGAAATGTTATGAATATCATATTACCCCATTTGGACTGAAAACTAGCACAGTCGCTTTGGTCCGAGGTCTAGACTTTGTGCTGACAGGCCTGCAAGAATTTCTCATGTCATACGTTGATGACATCCTGATAGCCTCGGAGTCAGACGATGAGCATCTATATCACCTTTAACTGTCACGACTGATGGATTTATGTAAGGGCTTGATGATCTACTGATTATTCCCGAATCGATCATTGCTTGTATTTCTTTATCGACTTTTTTTTCGTGATTAATTGGAATTTGATAGGAATGTGGATGGGGCAGCTTAGTATTTTTCACCTCTAGTCGATGCTCATAGCATGCAATTCTTCCTGGTTTTTGGATAAAGATGTCGCGATATTTCCAGACAAGATCTTTATTCTTGAATTTGTATTCTGGTGGTATGGACTCGTTTTCATGTATTTTAGTTTCTACATCTTTGATTTGTAGTCTGGGGTTAGTGAAATTTCATGTATTCCTTTCGTGAGGGTGTTTTCTGTTGTTTCTTCGTGTGTTTTTAGAATATATTTTTTGTCATCGTGGTGTAGAGTCAGAATATCTTCTTTCAGGTTTATAATTCCACCTAACGGTTACAAAATATCCACTCCTAATACACACCGTTTAGTGAGTTGTGGTACTACCAATAGTACGCATTTGTGTTCCATGTCAATAATTTTTAAATTGACTTCCCTCCTGTGGCTCCTACTACTGTTACTCCTACAATAGGGAGTGTTGGACAATTTCTAAAAATGTTTATATTTTCCTCGTAAAAAGTTTCCGAAATACCCGATATTTGACTTAGTCTATCAGCAAGGGCCTTAGTTTTTATATCTTGAATTGAGACAAATGCAGTAGGGCATCCATACCGTTTTGCATCTTCTGTAGAGTTCTCTTCGAGAAGTTCTTCTCGCCAGTTATAATTCAGAGTGTTAACATGTCGTAATGTTATAGTTTTTTCGTCCATATCTGCCGACATGTATATCCAGTTTAAGGATACGGACATTAAAAGTTTCCCAGTTTAGTGTCTGTTGCCTGTTCAAGAACTATAGGGTCGTATTCTTCTGGATTTACATACAAAACCTCCAAAGATCTTATATCCCTTGGCTGTGACTCTCTGGTAACCCTTTCTGTTATTCTCCAATTTTCGTCCCTTGTTCTGAATCCACCTTTTTCCGGATCGTTCCTATAATTTTGGGAGTGTGTGCCAGAATTACTGGGTCTATTTCTTCAGTTATCATGTCCTTGTTTATTGGTCTGAATGTCTTGTTTTTTATTGTTTAAAGGTCCTGACTTATCATATTTTTCTAATAATTCCGATAAGCCGTGAAGAGTGGTGCTTGGTCTTCCTAAAATAGCCACTCTAATGTCCTCACTGAAATGTCTTGCGAGCTTCATTATTATTTCCTGGCTGGAAATTGGGGGGGGGGGGGCAAGCCGAGTCCTTTTACGTCTCTAAAGGTTTTAATTGCATGAGATGCCATTGAGGTGTCTGTTGCTGGTGAATAGTAGCCGAATTCCAGTTTTGATTTAATCTCATGTTGCGTAGTCTCGTTCCAATAACGTTGTTTAAACTTAGTGCAGAATCCTCAAAAATCATCGCTGTCTTCTTTCGCCAAGTCCCACCAATCTTTGGCCGTACCCCTCAAACGGCTGCCGATTATAAATGCACTCTTTCGACGTTCCCGCCATTTCCTAAATTATTTTGTTGTTCTAATCTAAGATTCTGGAACCTCTCTTCAAGCCAGTTTTGTTTCAGTGGAATCGAATTTCGTTGATTTTCCTTAATGAAATGACTTAGTTAGTTGTTTCTTCAAACATTTTAGCCTCAACGTCCTCGATTTCTCCACGTAATTCTGTCGAAAGTGCATTAATTCTTCTCTCAACTCTTTCAAGTCTAGAAAAAAGTTCTTTAACTGCCTCTTGTAACTTTTCATTTTTGCGTCTAAGTTCAGCATATTTATCCGTGTTGTCGAAATTGTGAGAGTCTATTTCATTATTTCTAGGTAGGACCGTTTCGGAAGAAGTTAGATTTAATTCATCTCTCAATGATCAGCGTTTTTTTGGCTTACTTACTTTGGGAATGGTACCCAGAGATCTGTCGATAGTTGGTAAAGTATAATCGCCTAGTCAAATTGCTGATAATAAAGGTGGTTTCATTGCCCCCTGAGTTTCCCCTGTTGGTGTATTTGCAGGAGTATAATAACCGTTTGAAAATTATAATCTTCAATTTTGATTTGCGCATTTGCCCTAGGCGTGCGTTTTGGTGGTCCACCTCGTGGCATTTTACTTTTAATTTTATTCAATCTGTTTCTGTTTTGACGCTGGGTCCCTGTTCGGGCGCCAATGTTAGAGTTCAAGTTTCAATTTAAAGTGTATACTTGAGTAATTTGTAAATTAAAGACCCAGGACATGCAAATACAGATTAAATCAGACAGTTTTTAAAATAAGAAAACTCATTTATTTGCTCTGACATTATTTTACAAATAGAATCTCTAATAACATGTTTCACATATAATACTAATTGTTAGGTTGATAGAATATAAATCAACAGCAGTTCGTAGAGTTTGATCACAATTCTCAGTCTCGAATCGACTTTGGACTTGTAAATTGGTTTTGTGAGTTTCCTAAAGGCGTAAATAATACTTAAATGTTCACGTTACAATACTTATAAACTCGTATGCACTTTCATACACTCTTGACTCATATTTACATCATCTATGGCCAACGGCCATACCACGCTGAAAAAACCAGTTCTCGTCAGATCGTGGGTGTGGTGAGCCCACACTTGTAGTTATTTACTACAAGAAATTATCCACCTAGAAACACTACCCGAATCGGGTAGTGTCACGCCTACCCTGAAAGGGAAATGGCTTAATGGTATACCGACCTAGGAGATTCCTCAATAAATGAGGTTATACTGGCGCGAGATTCAACATGGGGGACACTTCAATTGCCGGACCCGGTAAACTTCAATAGCAATTTTCTCAGAAACTATCAATCTGGAAGGAAAAGTGTGTTGAATCAAAAATGTATATTTTGATCAGATCTACAACTTTTGTTGGATAACTTTTCCGAAATTTTTTGTATTTACCGCGATAAATTCGAAAAACCATGACTGTTATGGGTTTTCCATGGTTTTCACCATGAAAATCAAATTTGTGGGTGTTTTCACTATCATATTCGTAATAAGCGCGTCAAAATACATAGATATACAGAATTTTCAATTATTTGCAGGTATGCGCCTTTCGGAAGAGCACCCAAACATTTTTAACTATAAAGGCTGAAAGACGTTTTGAAGATTCGTATTTCTGCTGTGTAGTGAACAGGAGATTCAGTATACGCCTATGACTTTCGGCAGCGGGCAGAGCGTTACCCTGAAATAATTTTTTGAAAATTAAAAAAACTTTGGAGATATTCAAAATTGAAAATTTTGTTCCTTTTTTGATCTTTCACAACTTTGGTGATTTAAATGCTATTAAGGTGTATTTATTTTACATATCCATAATAAGACGCAACTTTGCAGATATATTTTTTTTAAACAAAAATTTCAAAAACTACTTTGATTTTTCAAAAACTAATTTTTAAACTGAATTTCTGAAAAAATCCACTTTTTATTTATTTTTGTTTATATATATGTTACAAGTAAATATAAAAATGGGGTCACTCTTAGTTTTCGAGAAATACTAATTAAGAACGTGCTCCGTGGCGCGGTGTGCCCAGCGCCCCAGAGTCTGAACTCCGCAGTTCGTGCACACGAGTATAATATTCGTCTATTGTTCATCTATTGTTTACATGGTTTTTCTCTTCGTGTGCATCGTTTCGGGTAACGTTTTTAATTTTTTCCCAAAACCAAAGGGAGATCCCATTTTTATATTTACAGGGCTTGTAGAAGACATTGTGAGCTATCTTTAAAAAAATTGAAGAAAATAAAAAGTGCATTTTTTTCATAAATTCAGTTAAAAAATTTGTTTTTGAAAAATCCCAGAAGTTTTTGAAATTTGTTGCCAACAAATATTTCTTCAAAACTGCGTCTTATCACGAATAATTAAAAAAATACACCTTAATAGCATTAAAATCACAAAAGTTATGAAAGTTGAAAAAAGGAACAAAATGTTTAATTTTGAATATCTTTTAAGTTTTTTGAATTTTTCAAAAATTATCTTACACCTAAGAGAATGAATACTAGCTTTTCATCAAAAGTACTAACAATATCTGAAATTCTTCAGATAATTTGACATGGAAATGTTTAATAGATACATTCGACAATGCCGAAAAGGACATTTTTTCATTACGAGTTTTCCAGTATTGAAACTCATTAAGATCGAGAAGCTCCTTTCAAGCAATATTTCAGCTTGCAATCTCTATCCAGAGCCGAGATAATTATTTTTTGCATTTTTAGCTCTAAAAATTACAATAATAAATAAGTCAAAGTGAACAAAATTGGCACTTGTAAAGTACATGTTGAAGAATACTCATGAATTTTTTTAAATTTCTGATACCATTTTTTGCACTTGTGGAGGAATTCAAAGTCGTGTTATTAAAAATTGAGGATCAATTCTCCTGTTTTTTCACATATTTTCTATCACAAGAAAGACACACAATTTTTGACGAAAATCAAACTAACATCATGTTTCAAGTATAATGTTAAAGAATGTTTCTGTCTTTGACTGACAATTTTGCCATTTTTTCTCGCCGAGTAGTAAATCATCAAAGCCAGGCGTCAGGACTTTTTGTCCTGACTTTAGTTACAGTAACTACCCTGCTTAAAATAACGGTTAGAAAATATAAGAAACCGTTTAGAAACCAATTCGTTTCTACCCGATTCTAACCGATTTCTATCCGGTTTCAATTTAAATTTCTGGAACGTAGCCGGATCCTAGCCTGTTCTTATCCGGGAAATGGCAACAGAAAATGTTGTGAAAATATTCTAATCGGTTCTAACCGGTTTTTATCCGGCGAATAGAACCAACAAATAAATATTGGCAGAGAGCAAAGTTCGTTTCCAACTGGTTCCTAACCGATTCGTACATGGCACTCGACACTGTAAACTTTCTAACTGGTCCTAACCGGTTTATATCCGGCAAATTGGAACCTGATATTAAATATGAGTAAACACGGAAATTCGTTTCTAAATGGTTCTTAACCGATTCCTACACGGCACTCGAAACAGGAAACATACTAACCGGTCCTAACTGGTTTCTATCCGACAAATAGAACCAAAAATTAAATATTGGCAAAGACCAAAGTTCTTTTTTAACTGGTTCGTAACCGAGTTGTACACGGCACTTGACACAGGAAACATTTTAACCCGTCCTAACCGGTTTCTATCCGACAAATAGAATCAAACATTAAATATTGGCAAAGACCAGAGTTCGTTTCTAACTGGTTCCTAACCGAATCGTACTCGGCACTCGACACTGTAAACTTTCTAACTGTTCTTAACCGGTTTCTATCCGGCAAATTAGAACCTGATATTAAACATTAGTACACGGAAATTTGTTTATAACCGGTTCTTAACCGATTCCTACACGGAACTCTACACAGGAAACATTTTAACTGGTCCTAACCGGTTTCTATCCCAATAGTGGAACCTGAAATAAATATTGGTAAATACCGAAATTCATTTCTAACCGGTTCCTACCAGATTCCTACACGACACTCGACACTGGAAACTTTCTAACTGGTCCTAACCGATTTCTATCCGACAAATTAGAGCCTGAAATTAAATATTGGCAACCACCGAAATTAGTTTCTAACTGGTCTCTAACCGATTCTTATACGGCACTTGATACAGGAAACATTGTAACCAATCCTACACGGTTTCTATCCAACAAATTGGAACCTGAAATTAAATATTCGGTCAGGCACTGGTCATTTCTCACAAGCGGTAAGAATTTTCTTGGTTAGTATATAAGGATCATTTCGATCGATACCCTCAGCGTGCGATGTTCTGCATTAGGGAAGTGCGTTGCGTGCATTATATATAAATGTTATGTTAGGCTAGAGAATTATGTTTGCGTGCGTTACAATAAGTTAAGAAAATGTCTCTCGTGTGTCCTCCGTGCGTCCTTCCTTCTTTCTGATATACAAAGTACACTGTTAAAAAAGCGGAGCTAAAATCAACTCCGAAGTCTCAAAAGTCCCACCGTTTTGAGTAAACGGTAAGCGGAGTAGAAGAAGACGAGTTAAAATGTAACTCTTGGGAAAGAAATCCCTAACTGCACTGTCCGGAGTTATTTCAATCAACTCCGTTCTGACCCTATAGTTGTCCCACGACACCATCAGGAGTTGATTTTAAGGAGTAAATATCGCTCAAAAGGAACGCAGAAGGGAGTATTTGACTATTTAGAAATAGACTCCAGTACTCTGAATATATTTGATGGTAAAACTCCAGAATTCTAGATGGTCGCGTGCCGCGTTGGTGCGATTCGTTATTTAATATTTATAAAAGTTGAATATGTCGACAATAAAAAGTGATGGCAACCGGACAAAGTGGGTGAAAACTGTGTATGAATCCGAATTGGGATACGAAGAATTCATAGACGCCGGTAAGTTTAATTGTATATAATAATAATTATGAGCATATCCATGATGCTTTTGAATCTTTTTGCACGATTAAAAAAACTCGTTTGGATTATTCCTCTTTAAAATTTGTTATATCTGTATATAAGGCAAATGAGTCAATTTAGAAACCTTTTATTATTAAAAATTAATACTAAAGCCACTTACTCAGAATACGAATATTTTTTGAATGCTCCAAAAGCGTATTGGGAACAATTTTCCAAGCATTTCTTTATCAATTTTAGAAGGAATAATCCACACCATTTTTTTAAATCGTACAAAAAGATTCAAAAGCATCATGGATATGTTCATAATTATTATTATATGCAATTATATTTACCGGCGTCTATGAATTCCCCTAATAGCACGGAACGTTCCTGGGACGTTCCCGGAACGTGTAAAATGTCCGCCGCTTGGGAACGTTCCACTGGAACGTCCCAAACATAAATTAACGTTATTGTTATTATTATAAATAAATATCGCGTAAACCGTAAGTGATAGGTAAAAATCGATGTCACCCAGATAACAAAATGCGAGCAATATGCGACGCATTATGCACGCACGTCGTGCCGATCAACACGCACGAGATGCACTCACCAACGCAGACATATGTGTCATCAATTGAGACGCATATCGCTCGCATGTCGTGCGGGTCACGCGTGCGACGCATATCGCTCGCACATCGTGATTAGTTATGCTCTAAAAATAATAAATTATGTAATATTAATATTTTTATACGTCCAATAAACCAAAGAGCCCATTTTGTCGGTCGTAAAATCTGGGAAAAGTCAGTAAATTATTTTGCTTTACAATAAAAAAGATAGGTTAGGTTTATCTTACTGGTAATATATTTTTTCGATTGTACTTACCACAAGTCTATTAATTTTCGGAATACCGGATATAAAACACGATAGTAACATTCTCCGGCAGATGCCAAAAGATGCTGAAAACTCTTTTACCGACTTTTACAAAAACCAACGATGGTCAGGCGTCATCAAGTTGATAGCGTGTGTGAACAGTAGACTGTCGTGTAGAAGGAAAACGAACCTGACGAACGGAGACGAAGATAATATATATTACACGACGCGCCACTGATCCGCGCGTTTTACAAATATTCAAATTCGCACATATACTAATTCTATGTGATTTTGATGTCGGAAATTAAAATTTATGTGAACAAAAATTATATTTTTAACTGCATATCATTTTTAATATTATTCGATCATTCTTCATAAATATTACAAATTAAAAGTGCAAAGAAAAAATAAATTTCACTTGAAATTTATTTGCGATTAGAATTATTAAAAATTTTTAATTTATACCAATGTATGTAATTTAAAAACAAGTTGAAAAATAAATTCAATTGATTAAGAAATTTTTTAAATATAAGTTAATTTTCACGCATCTTCATGATGACGAAATGCGACTCATAAAGCTCGCAGCATGCGCCCATGTTCCGTGCTAGCGAAAGCGACTCATAACGCTCGCAGCTAAGTGACCATCATATATTGCTGGCGAGATGCACGCGTTCTCGCACGCATTGCATGAGAATCACGAAATGCGGGTGACGTGCGTCGCACGCATTGTTATCTGGGTCAGTTTATGATACGGATATCATATTATAGTGTAGTATGTGCGGTACTCAAAACTCAAAAATGACATCCATTTTTACCTATCTCTTACGGTTTACGAGATAATTGTTGTTAAAAAAAACAATAATGGAAAGTTCTCCTCAGGTCCCAGTGGGACGTTCCCAAGGGGTGGACATTTTACACGTTCCGCTGGAACGTTCCAAAGGTGCCCGCGGAACGTTCCCGGAACGTTCCGTGCTATTAGGGTCTTCGTATCCCAATCTGATTCATACATACAATTTTCACCCACTCATTTTATCGTCGACATATTTCACTTTTCTAAATATTAAATAATAAATCGCACCGAGGCGACACGCGACCATATAGAATTCTGTATTCTAGAATTTTCATGTTTTCGAGTTCACATTTTCGCATGCGTTGACTTGCGGCCATGTTGTGGCGAAGAACTGCGAAGAGAGTGTTTGCAAGTTTTCTGCGAACGCAGCTCCGAACATGAACTCCGTAAGAAGTCCCGTCACGGCTCTTTACTCCGGATTGAGCATGGGTTCAGATTTTGTTTCTGTGCGGTGCGGATTAATTATATTTACTCTAAATGCACTTCAGAACCTTTTGCTCACTCTATGTTACTCTAGAGTAAAATATGCGGAGTTAAATATATTCGATACTGAGTCGATTTTATACACTGAAAAATTGTACTCTCAACTCCGCTAGCCATTTACTCCTCAAATTTTTAACAGTGTAGGCTAAATATAGAAGTCGCTGTATAAATCGGAATTTCTTTTTCGTGTTGGAAACAATGGCGCGGTGATGTAGAAATTACAGAATTCTGCCGTGTTTTTGATTTGAGAGGCGTTCTGTGAAATATCCAGTCTTCCACTTTGTTTTAGAGATTCCCGTTGCTAAAATTACTGCCCTGTTTAAGAATTATTCCTGGATTATATTTAATTCTCATAGAAAAAGTTCTGTAGAATTCACAAAAACGTAGGTCTGTAATTATGACGGATTTGTTCTCATATCCGCCACATCGTAACTAATTCTGTAATTCCTCAAGTACAAATTTATTCCATGTATAAACCGGAGGCTGAAATAGGATACGGGCCAGTTAGGACCAGATCCAATTACGAACCGGGTGGAAACCGGATACGAATATTACATAATGCCAGATAGAGCCCGGTTAGGTGTCGGTTATAACCCGGAGCCAAAACCGGTTACAGCGAGGTTTGGGTCGGATAAGAATGAGGTTGAAGTATTTTGTGAACCCAGTTAAAAACCATATAAGAATCGGTTACGAATATTACATGTTGCCGGATAGAGCCCGGTTAGGTATCGGTTATAACCCGGAGACAAAACCCGGATACGGCGCGGTTTGGGCAGGATATGAACCGGGTAGAAGTATTTTGTCGATCCAGTTACAAACCAGCTAGAACCCGGTTAAAAATATGGTATAATGCCAGAGAGAGCCCGGTTAGGTGTTATTTATAACCTAGAGACAAAAACCGGTTACGGCGGGGTTTGGGCCGTTTAGAACCCACTTCTAACCGGTTTCTAACCGGATTTTTCCTAACGTCGACCGCTTTCTGGGAATAGGTAAAAGTCGACGCTTGAAAAAGGAGGCTGAAAACCCCTGTTTAGATGTTTCCCCTTTTAACTATTGACAAAATTTTGTTGGGATAAAAGTGATCATATTCTTGAATCTAGAAGACTAAGCTTTCAGATGCTTTTTATTCAACTATTCAGAGATTTTTTTTAAATGATTTGCAATCAATAGAAGTGAGGGGCCTCTACTTTTGGCCCCGATTTTAGTTACTACACTGTTAAAAATTTAAGGAGTAAATGGCTAGCGGAATTGAGAGTACAATTTTTCAGAGTATAAAATCGACTCAGTATCGAATATATTTAACTCCGCATATTTTACTCTAGAGTAAAATAGAGTGAGCAAAAGGTTCTGAAGTGCATTCAGAGTAAATATAATTAATCCGCACCGCACAGAAACAAAATTTGAACCCATGCTCAATCCGGAGTAAAGAGTCGTGACGGGACTTCTTACGGAGTTCATGTTCGGAGCTGCGTTCGCAGAAAACTTGCAAACACTCTCTTCGCAGTTCTTCGCCACATCATGGCCGCAAGTCAACGCATGCGAAAATGTGAACTCAAAAACATGAAAATTCTAGAATACAGAATTCTATATGGTCGCGTGTCGCCTCGGTGCGATTTATTATTTAATATTTAGAAAAGTGAAATATGTCGACGATAAAATGAGTGGGTGAAAATTGTATGTATGAATCAGATTTAATTGGGATACGAAGAATTCATAGACGCCGGTAAATATAATTGTATATAATAATAATTATGGACATATCCATGAAGCTTTTGAATCTTTTTGTACGATTTAAAAAAATTGTGTGGATTATTCCTTCTAAAATTGATAAAGAAATGCTTGGAAAATTGTTCCCAATATGCTTTTGGAGCATTCAAAAAATATTCGTTTTCTGAGTAAGTGGCTTTAGTATTAATTTTCAATAATAAAAGGTTTCTAAATTGACTTATTTGCCTTATATACAAATATAACCAATTTTAAAAAGGAATAATCCACACGAGTTTTTTTAATCGTGCAAAAAGATTCAAAAGCATCATGGATATGCTCATAATTATTATTCCCTACCGAAAATCTAGACGATTTCTAGATGAGATCGTTTAGGAACGCATCATCTAGAATTGACCCCTTTCTAGATGATACTAGACGAATGCTAGACTCAAAAGGGTCGCAGGTAAAACTTACTAGACGCCGCTAGATGAACTCTAGACGAACCCTAGACAAGGCGACCGTCATAAAATTGCCCTAGACGTTGGCTAGAGGATCAGAGTCTAGAAAGTATCTAGAAATAATCTAGATTTCCGGTAGGGTTATATACAATTATACTTACCGGCGTCTATGAATTCTTCGTATCCCAATTCGGATTCATACACAGTTTTCACCTACTTTGTCTGGTTGCCATCACTTTTTATTGTCGACATATTCAACTTTTATAAATATTAAATAACGAATCGCACCAACGCGGCACGCGACCATCTAGAATTCTGGAGTTTTACCATCAAATATATTCAGAGTACTGGAGTCTATTTCTAAATAGTCAAATACTCCCTTCTGCGTTCCTTTTTAGCGATATTTACTCCTTAAAATTAACTCCTGATGGTGTCGTGGGACAACCATAGGGTCAGAACGGAGTTGATTGAAATAACTCCGGACAGTGCAGTTAGAGGGAGTTCTTTTCCAAGAGTTACATTTTAATTCGTCTTCTTCTACTCCGCTCAGTCTTTATAAGTACTTTAAAGGTGATTCATCTTATGAAATATTAAGCAGTAGAATAGGGTTCTAGAATTGGACGGGGAAATATATATTTAAATTACAGCGTATTATATAAAACTATCTTTGTGGGAAAAAAGGAAGGAAAATTTCTGTCCCATATTGAGCAAAATATGTTTTACTGCTTCAAGAAGAAGTGTTCCTAGTTTATGGGAATTGAACTACACTGTTAGAAATTTTCGGAAAATTTCGACACATTTAAGATACTAAAGTAACTGAAATTTACGAAATTAGGTTGATGAAAACGAAATTCAGTAACTTTTATAGTAAATTTACTAAATTTTTATCAAAATTCAGAAACGGTATCTGAAAATTACAAATAGTTTCTTAAAATTCCTAAACGGTAGCAGAAATATAAGTTATCCTAACCGAAAGAAGTGACCAGAAGCATGCATGGCGCTGCGATCGCAATATGGCGGAGGCAGACGGGAGGTTTTCAATATCAACATAGTGTTATGTGTGAACAAAACCTTTGATAATTTAAAAAATGAAGCTCTCCCTTGGTGAAATGTGTGTTTTCGCGAATTCTTCGACAACGAAGAGAAATTTTATCGAAGGCGAACGTGTTTTAGACGCTCGACATATTTATTGTGGGAAAAAGTCGGTGACCGATTTGTTTGCTCTTGTAGCATATTGTATGCAAACTTCGGGTTTAAAAAACAATCCTCACGAAATGAAAGGTGAAATTGCTTTAAATGGCAAAATATCAAAAATGGAATGCAGTTTGAAAGCTGGTCTGAGTGAACAGTGCGAGCACATCGTTGCAGTTTCGATTTATTGTATAGCAAGTGAGTTGCTTATTTCAATACGACGTGTGTTTGTTTACGTACATATTATAATATAAATGATCTTGAATTATTATTTTCTTTGTCCCCAGAATATACATTATAAGATTTAATTGCTAATCAGAAGTTATATAACTAATGGGTTGAAATTAAATCGTAAATAAATCTTTCAGAATTTGAGGTTAACTGTCAAGTAAAAAGATAAGATTTCTTGCATGCACGTTGCAAATTGCTTTTTAATGAACAACCCGATAAAAAGGCTGGCATGAAAAAGCATTGAGAATTTTGAATAATTAAAAATGCCGTTTCTGTCCTTTGTTCTAGAATTCTTGATTAGGTAGGAAAAATAATAAAATTCAAATCCCTTTCAAAGCCGATCGGAGCTGCCAAACGTAACCTGAAATAAATTATAATTACAATTTTCGTTTAAAGCATTAGAAGGCGCTCCAAAAACCTAAAATTTGCAAAATATAGTAGCCCTTCTACAAAAAAATGATTGGATCCGATTGCGAACGATTGAAAAAAATTTTCAATCGTTCCCAATTGTGTTTCTTAATCGGGTCGCACCGATTCGGAACGATTGAGGCTGGCTATTGTTGCCTATCGTTCTCAATGGGGACTCGAG
>CAKNYM010048275.1:64854-80721 GCA_932195095.1 Andricus curvator
CATTGATCTCGCGGGAATTATTTGAAAACGATTATTTACTTTTTTTTTAAATTACATATCTGTAAAAGTAACTTTTAAAAAGATTTGAAATTATTAAATGATTCCCTCGTGATCAAGGAGCAATCACCAACATATTTCCAAATAACTTATTTTGTAGTAATTTTCATGACTTTTGCGTATTATTTTTCATTACATTTTAGTTTGTTTAATTCGGTTGCTGCCTATTTTTTTTAATGTTGATACTTAAGTATAATAATTGAACAAGTTGTTTAGAAGTTATTTCTCAAATAAATTAACAGTATTATTTCATTTTGATTTCGATATTTAGGTTGCAAATTAACCCTTATGTGTGTGACAAAAAAAACAGCATCATCGGTGTAACGGAGTACCCGGGTATCCACCTCCTTTTAAACAATTTTCGAATTTGTAAGAGGAGAACCCAATTTATATTTCCGATCCCGCAATAATAATAATCAAAAAACCCCTGAGAACACCCCTGCCACTTTTACCTGAACCAATCCGAAGACCCTCCACGTAAAACACTCAAAATATTGAAAAATTCGAAATAATCACCCAAATTATCTTCAGAAAACCGCAACTTATATTTCCAACCCCATACAAATATTCAACAACCCCCTAAGACCACCACTACTACTTTTACCTTAACAAATCCGAAGAGCTTCCACGTAAAATACTCAAAAAATTCAAAAATTCAAAATAATCACCCGACTGGGTGATTTTTAGAAAACTACAAGTTATATTGTTAACCCCATGATAATATTCAGCAACCCCCTAAGACCACCCCTTCTTCTTTTGCCTTAATAAGTCCGAAGAACCTCCACGTAAAAAACTTAGAAATTTAGAATGATCACACAAGTTACCTTCAGAAAACTTCGAACTAGATTTCCAAACCCATAATAATATTCAACAACCCCCTAATACCACCACTACCACTTTTACCTGAATAATTCCGAAGACACTCCACGTAAAACACTCAAAAAATGTAAAATGATTACTCAATTCAACGTTCAGAAAGCCTCAAGTTATATTCCCAACCCAATAATATATACCATTAAGCCATTTCCCTTTCGGCGAGCCTCAAGGGGTAAGCGTGACACTACCCGATTCGGGCAGTGTTTCTAGGTGGATAGTTTCTTGTAGTAAATAACTACAAGTGTGGGCTCACCACACCCACCACCGCCAACAGCAACGCAGTAGTATCAGACGGTCACCCATCCAAGTACTAACCGCGCCCAACACTGCTTAACTTCAGTGATCTAACGGGAACTGGTGTTTCCAGCGTGGTATGGCCGTTGCCAATAATAATATTCAATAACCCCTGAAAACCACTGCTATCCCTTTTACCTTAACAAATCCGAAGAGCTTCCACGTAAAACACTCAAAAAATTAAAAATAATCTTTTTAGGCTTTTAGGGTTAGGTTTCCGATCGACGTGTCTATGCACTTACCCGATTGCGAACGATTCAAACGCTTGTCCCGATTGAAAATGATTGAGAACGATAAACAAAATTTGTCCCTATTAACACCAATTCCAAACGATTCACCTGACAATCTGTCTCAATCGGGTACAATCATTTTTTTCTAGAAGGGAGGATTGTGCATATATGTAATTTAACTTCCTGTATCAGTGTGATAAAACATGAGATTGATAATATTACAATCTTCGGTGAAATCACTACGTTGAACGTTGGAAACTATTCGGGTCACCTTAAACGTGGTAAAATAATAATGACCTATAAATTTATGTGTCGATTGTAAAATCACAAAATGGAAATCAATTTAACAAGTGCACTGGCATTTGACAACATGATAGTAAGGTCATGTGTGGATGTTGGTACAATTACATGCGAAATATAATGTGAGGCAACTTTGTGATTTCCGATTTGTGCGCTGGACGCACAAAAATTGTGATTGCAAAAAAGCAGAATTCGGATGCAAATCATATATATATATATATATATATATATATATATATATATGTGTAATAAAAACGTTAATATATTATTTATTATATTTTAAAACGTTCGCGAAACTTGAATGCAACTTGCAATGTTTATTTCGAATAAAAATGTCGTTCTTTAAAGTGTTATTCGTGCATAATTCAAACGTTCATATATTTTGAAATATATTTAAATTGTCCACGAAGTATGAGTGCAACTTGCGATATTTATTTTCAATACAAATTTCGTTCTTGAAAGTGTTAATTTATTCCTTCCATCATGATTCCAATTCCTCATTTGTTCACAAGCGAAAATTATTAATCATTACAAAGAAAACGCATTCTACGAGTAGGGTTATATCACAAGCCGAACTTATTTTCACACATTTTTAGGTTACTTTACAAACGAACTGTGATTTGACAGCTGGTTGTGAAATCACAAGCCTTTTGTCATTTAAATTATCTACATTCAATTTACAAAAAATACGTAGATTTACTACGTTACAGGTGACCCGAAAAGTTTCCAACGTTCAACGTGGTAATATTACAACCAATTTTTTTACAGTATGATTATAATTTAATGTTTATAACGAAACGTGGTTTCGTTATAAATATTTTGATGTGTTAACATCTTAGACCTCGATATGGGGAGTCGCGCCTGAGTCGAGTGAAACCACGACTCGAAAATGTAACGCAGGCCTCCGACACAAGCGTTGTGTCGGTTGTCAGAGACACTGAAGGCTCTCTCTCTCTCTCTTTGGATTTTTTTGACAAGAATTATTTTTAATTGACAAGGGACAAGTTTCGAAGTATTTTGTAAAACAAATTGTAATTATTCTAATAATTATTATTTGTGTAAGAATTATATTTTTCTTAAAATCGTGGAAAATGATTGTTCGGAATATAAGTGATAGATTTTATGAATGGTAAGAATGTTCTATTTTTTACATAATTGGTCATCATTTAAACAATTTCCATTTGTTTAAACAATCTTTCTCCCTCAAATTGTAACAAGTTATTATTCTCTGGAATTTATATCTGGAAAATAATCATTTTCCACGACTTACAGAGAAAAATATATTTTTTAAACGAATAATAATTGTTTAAAAAATTGTAAATCATTTACAAACAGGAGGAAAATATGCTGTGTCTAATTTGAAAAAAAGAAACAATTTTCAATATTTTTCTTATAATTTTTTAGTACTTACATGTGTGATAATAATGATAAGTGTCATAATAATGAATTTTTCATAATGAAATTTCAATTTTTATTATTCTTCTTCATGAAATATAATTAACCTAACTCTAAATGTAGATGCGTAATATAAGTGCGACACAATGTGTTCTTTCAGAGAACTCCTATCTATCCGCATCGGTATTTTATAAACAAAGCTTGACTAAGCAGACCTGGAAGAGACTGCGTTTTAAGATCTAAAATAGTTTGAACAATCAATCAAGAAATTTGTAAGTGTTCAAAATTATATCATTTTCAAACAATTTTAACTTAAAAACGGTACAATTTAGTGATTATAAGTTGTTTCTTGAAAAATCTAAATTGAAAAATGTCATTTACAAATTAAAAATTAAAAAAATGTAACAATGCAACTTTTAAAGTTTACATTCAGCACCCTGAGATTCGAACGATTCAAGGTTCATTTTATTTTAAATAATTCAATTTTATTTATTTTATTTTTGAATATTTGATTTATAATTTCTTATTTTAAATAAACAGGCAAATATTGTAAAATATTGAAACAAAAATTTTTCAATTAAAAATTTTCAAACGGTATGCTTAAAAAATGGAGTATTTTAGAATGCAATAATATTTGAATAGAATTTGAAATTGAATAAAAACATTTAATTATGAATATATTAATTAAAATGTTTTTGAAAATTGAAAAAAGATTTTGAAGTTTCAATCGGATGCATACATTTCATTAATTGCTAAGGCTTTCGAATTGAAATAGTTCAATTTTTAACGTAAAGATCTATAAATTATTTAATTATGAACAGATTCAGAATCGTCTTATAAAATCTATTTTATTATTATTCTATTGTTAAGAGTCGAACTATAGTTCAATTTTAAAATTAAATACTTAATTTATATTTAAAGTTTATCAACTTAACATTTTTCATGTTTTCTTTTTTTGTCATAGATAACCCGTGCCCCCGAGTCTTTGAAACTAACATGGGGCTTTAAATGGGAAAAGCTCGATTTTCAAAATAATGGAAAAAAGAGCTACTTGTTATAAACTTTTTGTGAATTAAAGTATTAAAAAAGTCTTAAAATTATTCTTTGAACATGCGATAAGATGTTCAAAGAATAATTTCCACCCAGAAAGTTTTAATTTTGACTCCCCACCCCCCTTTCAAGCCATTGTTATTGTGCTTGGAAAGTGACCCAAAAACTGCAAAATAGCATTTTTCTATCGAATTCATACTAAAAACGGTATTCTTTGGATTTGTTTGACAATAATTATTTTTAATTGATAAGGGACGAGTTTCCAAGTATTTTGTAAATAACTTTTTAATTATTCAAACAATTATTATTTGTTTAAGAATTATATTTTTCTTGAAATCGTGGAAAATTATTGTTTTCGGGATATAAGTGATAGATTTTATGTATGGTAAGAATGTTTTGTTTTTTACATAATTGGTCATTATTCAAACAATATTCATTTGTTTAAACAATCTTTCTCCCTCAAATTGTAACAAGTTATTATTCTCTGGAATTTATATCTCGAAAATAATAATTTTCCACGTCTTACAGAGAAAAATATATTTCTTAAACGAATAATAATTGTTTAAACAATTGTAAAATATTTAAAAAATATTTGGAAACTCGTTATTTAACGATTAAAAATAATTCATGTTGAAAAAACACCAGAAATACCGTTTTTAGTATGAATTCATTAGAAAACTGCTATTTTGCATTTTTTCGGTTTCTTTTTCATTCTGTTTTGAGAATTCCCGCCAAGTATTTAAACAAACAATTTTCAATATTTTTCTTATAATTTTTGGCTACTTAGATATGTAATAATAATGTTGATTGGCATAATAATGAATTTTCCATAATGAAATTTCAATTTTTATTATTCTTCTTCATGAAGTGAATATTTGAAAGATTTCAATTTCAGTTAACGTTTATCGAAGATGTTTACACATAAATCTGTCTTGTGTCGTCGTTTAGGACGCACGTGATGTTTTTTTTTATAGAACATTTAAACATTTATGTTTTATACCTTTATTCAGGGAAAGTTGTGAAATCTTACAGTAGGATCTCGTCGGGCCATACCATTACAGCCAAAAACACAGCAGAAAGCCTTAATTTTAGTAGCTCTTGATTCAAAACGCATTCCACTTTCAATATTCATTTTGAAAAACATTAGAATTACGCAAAATAATAAAATAAATCTGATTATTTTTAAATATATGTCTTATCCGGGTATCTCTAACATGTTTACTAGTAGAAAATCACCCGTCGGGACAACTTCGAAATTTCATCACCAGGTGGCGTATTCGACCAGAGCGGTTCCCAATAGGAGACAAAACATGGTGGTTCAGTGGTAATAAACGGCGGCAACAAAGTGCAAAATGAAGTGGAATAATTAAATATTGATGAGGATTTGATCCAGATTTCAATTGGATGGTGAGTCCGCTATTTACGTCAAAGGACGCCCCCCTGGCTATCTAGGTTAAGTCTATAATTTTTAAACGTTCTCTCTCTCATTGCTCTCATTTATTTATTTACAACGTAGATCAAGGAACGGATATTGTTTGGTTAATTAATTTTAATATATATTCGCAGTGTCTATTTGTCTTGAAAATATAAATTATAGTAAGACTATATATGAGCGAAGTTTGTATGTAAATAACTACGTATATATCTATGTTATATGATGTACTCAATTAATCAAATATTTGTAAAAAAACTTCTCATCATAAAAGATGGGCTTTGATCATATATTCGATGCAATGAGTGTACATACTATTATAACATAAATACATGAGAAGTCGTTTGTAATAACTGCTTCACTCATATTTTCTTACAATTTATATTCTCAGGACAAATATAGACTACATATTTTATATTAAAATTAATGAACCGAAAACAATTTTTAACCCCTTGAAATTTTCAGTTACAGTAACTGAAAATTCCTAAACTGTAACAGAATTTTCTGAAACATGTGACTGAAGCGTTATGCAGTTAAACTTGCTGAAATTTCTGTTACAGTTTAGGAAAATTTAGAATATATAGGTTTCTGCATAAAGCTTTAGTGACGCGTCTCTGAAAATTCCTACAGAAATTTCGAACAGTGTAATTAAGCTTTTTATCGAATAAGTAAAACATATAATTTTAAATAACCTTTATCACTTGAGACCAACGGCCATGCCACGCTGAAAAAACCAGTTCTCGTCAGATCACTGAAGTTAAGCAGCGTTGGGCGCGGTTAGTACTTGGATGAGTGACCATTCGAGAAACTGCGTGCTGTTGGCATATCATGGGTGTGGTGAGCCCACACTTGTGGTTATTTATAACTGCAAGAAAACTATCCACCTAGAAACACTACCCGAATCGGGTAGTGTCACGCCTACCCTGAAAGGGAAATGGTTTAATGGTATACTACTACTACTACTAGATTGTTAATTTTAAAAACTGTTTTTAACTTCAAAAGCTTAAGATAATTTTATTTTTAAGCTATAAGTAATTGATGCCGCTCAATACATTGTTTACTTTAATAAGCGACCAGTAAACAAAAAATGTTCAGCAACATTTTGTTATTATTCATATTTTATTTATTAGTCCATAATGATTCATCAATTTCCTTTAGGTGACGTGACACGTTGTCGAGCATGGGAGTGAATTGAACACGGTCGAACCTTTAGCAGTCCAGGCGCTCTGTCCAAACAAGTCTCATTTGGGGAAATAAATGCTACCTGAAATTTGACTTCGGATTCTTGTAGCAGGCCGATTCCCGATTCGCATTCGTCTACCTGCTAAGTATACTCCCACCATTCCGCTATGCGAGTTACCCCTCACTTGCTTGTTCTCGCCTGGGATTACATTTTAGAAGACTGACGTACCTGAGATATTTAAACTGGACATTGTAAATAGAATTGTAAACTTTATTACGGGGATTCCCGACAATAAAATTAAGCTGTTGTCTCTTTGGGTTCCAGTTTAGAAATAATTTCCGATGGAGTTTATTACTCTAAAATTTGAAGCTTTTTAGTTTCGAAGACACGTAAAATGAAATTAAATAAAGAATTATTATAATAAATCTTGAAAATTCAACTGTTTTGTTGAAAACTCGTCTTCTTGGGTTGAAAATTTAAGTTTCTCGATAGAAAATGTGCAATGTACTTTTTTATTTAAAACTCATATTTAGTTGTTAAATAGCCAAACTGAAATTTTTTTTGGTAGAAATTCAACTATTTTTTTGAAAACTTATCTTTTTAATTTGAAAATTCATCTATTTTAGTGGAAATTACAAAATGCAACTGTTTGATGGAAAATTCAACACGAGAGCAATTTTTTAAACATTGATACTGTTTGGTTAAAAAATTCAACTATATTTTGTTGAAAATTCAACTGTTCTTTTTGAAAAATCGTGTTCTTAGGTTGAAAATTCCAGTATCTTAATAGAAAATGTACTTCTTATTTAAAAGTCATATTTTGTCGTTGAAAAGTGAAGCTGAAATTTTTTTAAAATAAAAATTCAACTATTTTTGGAAAAACTTATCTCTTACTAGACACTCTTTTTTGCTTGAGGATTCGACTATTTTGTTTGAAAATTTTGGTAGAAACACTTTGTTAAGAAACAATTTTTCGCTTTTTTGTGAATACGATAACTAAAAAACTGTTGCAGATAAATTGATGAAATTTGGAGGGCTTATTTTCCTCACTAATATCTTGAAACTGACTAAAAGATTTCTAAAAATATTTATTGAATTTTTTTTTAGCACTCAATAATATTTAGAAAATCGGTTTTTTACAGTAAAACTTTTTTCATTAGGATAATTCAAAGTTGATGCCAGGATATAAAAGATTCCTTGCTCGAGACGAATCGTTTGATCTACAATATTAATACATTTTATTAAATAGTAGGAAAGATATGGTAATTTATATATTTTTAAAATCGTTTTTTATAGTAAAAATATTCTCATTCTCATAATTTAAAGTTGATGCGAGAATAGAAAAGTTGTGTTGATTCAAGACGAATCGATTGACCCATAACATTTACACATTTTATGGAAGAGTAAGGAAGCTATGGTAATGCATAATATTTGAAAACACGATTTTTTATAGTAAAACTTTTTTCACTAACATAATTCAAAATTGATGCAAGAACGGAAAAGATTCCTTGATTCGAGGAAAATCGGTTGATCTATAATATTAATACACTTTATTGAAGATTGAGGAACTTATGCTCATTTATAATATTTGAATCATCTGTTTCAAAACGAAAAATTTTTTTCATCGACATAATTCAAAGTTGACGCATGAATACAAAAGACATTTTGATCATAAATTTTCAAATAGAGCAATTCTGACAATTTTTGTAAAGAAATCATAAAGCTGGGAAAAGGATAGGTTGCGACAGAACTTTTCCCTTCCCTTTTCCAGCTCGAAAAATTATCATTTCGAACACAAAATTTGATTTGTCTGATTTGTCTTTGTGTTAAAAAAATTGTTTGTATTATTTTATAGTTTTGCATTTTTTGTACATTTCTATTTTTAAATTGATCAAAATGAAGACTTTGGTTTGTCTATATTTTTTTAACTATATTGTTGAAAACTGAGCTATTTAATTAAAAATTCATTTGCGCGGGTAAAACTTGAACGACTTTGTTAAAAATTGTTGTTTTTTTTAAGGTTTACTGTTTTGTTGAAAATTATTTTTTTTTTTTGCTATAAATTCATAACTTTTGGTTCATAATTTAAATATTTGATAAAACATTAACTATTTGGTTAAAAATTCAACTATGTGGTGAAGAATAAACTTTTTTGTTAAAAACTCATATTTTCGGGTTGAGAATTCAACTGCTTTGTAGATAATTTGTCTCTTTCGCTCAAAAATTCAGCAATTTTGTTAACAATTGATGTATTTTATTAAAAATTTATCTTTTTTTGTACCACATTAATTTTCTTGGTGAAAAATTAATATTTATTGTTGAAAATTTAACTTTGTTTGGTTGAAAGATGAACTATTTTGTTAAAAATTCTGTTTTTATGCGAGATTTACCTTTTTGGTTGAAAATGTAACTTTTTTTTTCAAATTCGATTTTTTTTTAAATTATGTCTTTTTTTTTTGTTAAATACAACTAGTTGAAAACTAATTTTATATGTGTTGAAAATTATTTTTTTAACTGAAAATATAGCGATTACATTTTCAGAAATTCATCTTTTTTGATTGAAAATTCATCTGTTTGAGGATTCAACTATTTTGTTAAAAATTCGTTTTGTTTTGTTTAATTCAACTCGTTCAAAATTCGTCTTTTGGTAGAAACTTCATCTTTCACGGTGGAAAAGTCATCTTTCTTGGTTGAAAATTAACTTTTTTGTTGCAAATTCAACTTTTGGAGTTGAAAATTCTACTGTATTGTAAAAAATTCGTCTATTTGACTTGAAAATTCAACTGTTTTTGGTTATAATTTAATGTTTTTTCTTTGCAAAATTCGCATCTTTGTAGGTTAAAAATGTACCGATTTTGATTTATCTTTTAGAAACCTTTATAGAAATTTTGAAACGAATCAAAAATAATTCAAAACTTAGAAAAGGTTTCAACCATTTTTTTCAATGTAGATTTTTGAATATTTCCAAAAGAAGAATCTTTTTAAGAATTCTGAAAGGTGTCAAGTGAATAAATAAAATTTCGTTAGATTCCTAGGAAAATTAACAATTAGTTTTTATTTTGAAAAAATTAATTTTAAGATATCCAAAATTGTCGAAAAAAAGTATGATCTCAAGGCCATTTAAAAAATTGTTCAGAAACTTAAAACAAATTTTAGGAAACATTTGAATCATTTTGAAAGATATTTAAAAGGTTTAAAAGATTAAATAAAAGTTTTAAAGTTTAAATAATATATGTTTGATAATATTTGGTAAAATATAACAATTTATATTTTCATAAACAAATTAGATGAACAATTTCCAAATATTTTGGAAGTTCAAGTACAACGAATTTTTTCCTTCCATTCAAATAGCTTGAGATTAAGTTGAAAGTCTAAGTTAGTCACAAACATCAATAAAAATGTATTAATAAATATTTTTAGAAACAATTGATCATAGTTAAGTATTAATTATAAAATATTCCAGGAATTTTCACTGAGTGAATCTTAGCATGCAGTGTTATTATTCATTCTCAAGCTATTTTGATTTAGAAACCGATTTTTTTCTACGTTTAACTGCACAAAAATTTTAATTTGTTTATCTAAACTGTTTATAAACATTTAAATTCTTATATTTCACCAAATATCATCAAAGGTATATTACTTTTAGTAAGATTTGCATCAATTCAGAAAATTAAGGGAAGTTGAACCTTGAAAATACGTCAAATTAAAATTTATTGCTACAAACACTATTTAGAACAATGGTTATTCTTAACTTTTCAATTATTGTGTGATTAAATGTAATTATCACTATAATATGTACATTGAATCAGCCTAACTGTACAATATTCTAAAATTCAAAGTCATAAAGATTAATGAATTTTAAATTTAAAACGTTGAAAAAATGAATAATATGTGAGATACTAACGTGTAAATTTTATCAATTTCAAATTCTGTGACCTAGACGAATTATTGTAAATTGATGTATTAAAAATTGCAGTCAAATCTCACTTTTGAAACGTTAAAAATGGTAAAATTTGCGAAGTTTTCAATATCCAGTTTAAAACTCTTAAAAACTGAATGAATTTAAATTCTAAGCCTTCCAAAATAGAGTAATATATAGGCAATCTATGAATGAGTATTGAATACAAAGGGAGTATAAGTACAATGGATACTAATTTCAAGATTTCAGGTATGTCCGAGGGTAAGTCCGCCTCTAATCCGACGCCAGATATACTTGGCAAAAGCAAGTGAGGGGTAACTCGCATAGCGCAATGGTGGGGGTATACTTAGCAGGTAGGCGAATGCGAATCGGGCGATGCCCATATATTGTAACCCGCGAGTTACAGGACCAGCCTGGGCATAGGCAAAAAGAATATCTCCTGCGTGATGCTTATAGAAAAACAGCATCACACAGGGGAAACTCTAAAGCGCAGGCTCCAGTACTCCCACGCAGCTAATATTACGTAAGCTTAGGAGGGCAAAGAGGAGCGAAGGAAATAAACAGGCTGGGTCAACTCCCATGGGCGAAAACGGCAAAGTAACGAACTAGGGCGCGCGGTCCGAGAGGCAGAAAGGGGTACAGAAATAGTTCACTGCCCGACACAGATGACGTTAGCGTGGTTCTGAAATCGGGGTGCGGGGTGCAGAGGGAGGTAGCGCCACATACATTGCCGCCATATTGCAATAGTGTTTGAAAGTTGTTCAAAACAGTGTTTTTTTTTTAACCAAAAAGATTTATTCTATACTTTAATGGTGTCATGCATTTATTTCAAATGAATGCAAATTAAAGCAAGTGAAAAATGTTAAATAAGGATTGAAATTAAAATTAACTATCATTTATCATTTCACGTTATTTATTTGCTTCATTTTGCATTTATTATCTTCTTTTTAGTTAAAATAATAAAATACTGGCGCACACTAGAGCAATATATGCATGTACATGTGCACAAACACATAGACGCTGACTTAGTTTCGCCGCCCGACACAGATGCCGCTAAAAACGGCACCATTTTCCCCCCACATAGTTGACCCAGCCTGGAAATAAAAAGCGCTCCCCGGCCGATAAACGGCATTCTGAATCTTGCGTCTGAAAAGCGCAGATCACAGGGTGGAGACCTTGTGAGAAGACTTGAGGATTGTTTCCTCACTTCTTGTCACACAAGTTCCTCCTGAGTGGAAGAGGTTCAAAATATTTGGCTTCAAAACCAAATATCCTGAACCTTTTTCCGTAAAGGATTGCGTTGCCTTTAAAATAGCCGAGGGGATTATATCGCCAACGCTGTTTAGAAAAGGAGCTCAATTTTAGAGTGATCTCTGTTCGTCAGAATAAAGTGGACGAATTCCTTTAAAGCGATTTCGAGCATTTTGTATTTGAATATTGTGGCTAAGTTCCACCTGAGAGATTTGATTAGTTTTTGACTGTGAGATTTGGCGAAACGCCATTTTTATTTTTGGTTATCGAGTTATTATCCCAAAATATTATATTGGCATATTTTGAGCAAGGTGGAGGTTATACCTAAGCCATTGGTCCGCACTATCCAATATAATACTCTCGCAATCTGATAATCGTATTTTAATGATTTACAAGCAGACGAGGAGTTATACTGCTCAAACTGGTTGAGAAAATCATTAAGTGCGAATCTCAGGTTCTAAGGAAATACCTCGCTTTCAAAAGAGGACTCGGAAAGTCCGAGGACTTAAATTCCATCTCTACGAAAGAGATTTGTAAGTCGAGTCCGCTCGCTATCGCTTACCTTTGCGCTCTCTCCGGGAGAACAATAAAGCCTTACCTGGGGCCTGTAAATTCCTCAGCCCAGCTGGCTCGCACTGAACGTGCCTATCGTGCGTTTTCGCCTCCTTGAGGCACTACACCTGATCGACAGGTAGTCGATAAGTTTATTGGTCATTATTACCAATTAGATAACCTCCCAATTTATTATTGTGTGCCTTTATGAGTTTAATGTTTATTTCGACGTGTGGTCAGCCACAATTAGGAAAATCCTAATAATCCTTACTATGCAAATCACCTTCCTAGAGTGAGACTTTTATTTCATGAATGTAAAGTAAATAAAGCCTCTCGGAAGCGTGCATCTCTTTTGCAAAGGAAGGATAATACCTGAGTTAGGTTATTTTAAATAACCAGAAATTTTAAATTTTAAAACCAGAAATTGAACTGCCCGTTGTGCAGAATACTTCTTTGAGTATATACTTGGTTGTACCTTCTGATTAGGATTTATATTCTTGTTTTAAATTATGTTCAAAGGTGAATTTATATTGAGACTTAGCATAGTCGACACGGATTAATTCTGCCCGTAGTGTAGAATCCCTTTCTTTTATAAAAGCATTTACCAGAGTCTCTTTGGAGAGAAAAATATTGAATAGAAGGATACGTTCGATAGAAAGACTTCCTCTCAGTGAGGATTAATCAACTAAGATTATTTCTACTTCATCAGTATAATAATCATTAATTAGCTAGGGGTTTAGAGACCTGAAATGTAAAATATAGGGTAGCTCAGGCGTAATTGAATAAAAAGAACTTTATTTGTAATAGGAATTTTATCCTTTCTCCGTGAAAAACCCCTTCTTTACCTCTTTACATTGATATCTTTCTGATTTATTAATTAAATCCATAAAAGTTAACTTAGCCGAAAAATCGGCGGTTGCAATATATATATATAATTAAAAAATGGAATACACCAAATTCATCAACTGCAATGTAAAATTTAACGATTTTAAATTCAAAATATTTCCTATTGGTTCAAAAATTATAACGAATTTGTTATATTTACAGCTTTTACTAGTGAACAATAATAAAAAAATTACGAAATTTAAAAATAAATTTTTTGCGCAGTAACAATTTTTTTGAAAATGTGTAAAAGCTTTTTTTTTTTATTGAGTCCTATGCACACATTTAAAAAAAAAGTTGAATATGTCGAACCTTAAATTCATTCAGCTGGAACCAAAGAAACATTTTAAGAGGTATTACCTCAAGATGGAGACGGAGGGTGCACACTCTGTCACTTCTATAGATTCTATAGATACCCGATTTCACCTACTATTTATATTTTAAAATATTAACCGACTATCTGCGAAATATTAAAGATAATCTGATGGGGGATTCGGTATGATTCCGAAACGTCATTTTTGTGTACAATAATTTTAATAAATGGTCTGGAAGAAGTCGATTAAATAAGGTTTTTCCTTAAAAATTCTAAATTGTTATTGCCAGACGTTAAATCAAGAATATTTACATCACGAAAATTCTTTTCATATTTTATCATTTTGCTTTTTCGAAAAAAAAAAACGTCTGTCGTGATTTAGGATTTTTGGGATTTCATTTTTTTTGCGATTTTGGAGCGTTATATATACACCACGAAAAAAAATGTTTCCCATTAATGCAAAATAATAACATGTTTCTTTGGTTCCAGCTGAATAAATTTCAGGTTCGACATATTCAACTTTTTTTAAAATGTGTGCATAGGACTCAATAAAAAAAAACATGTTTTTACACATTTTCAAAAAAATTGTTACTGCGCAAAAAATTTATTTTTAAATTTCGTAATTTTTTTTTATTGTCATAATTTTTGAACCAATGGGAAATATTTTGAATTTAAAATCGTTAAATTTTACATTGCAGTTGATGAATTTGGAATATTCCATTTTTAAATTATATATATATATATATATATATATATATATATATATATATTTGTAATATTATGGGGGTAATTCAAATATTTTATTTTAAAATGTCGTATATTTAAAGAGAAAAGGGGAAAAAGGGTTAGTTTTTTGAGAATAGGGGGAAAAAGGGGAATATCAAGAAAAAAGGGGAAACTAACAAAAAAAGGAAGACTGTGCACTCTGTATATTATATATATTTTTACGTTTAATTTATTAAGCGATTTATAATGAAGATGAAATTAAATATTTTTAATTCATTTACTTAAAAAAATTGTATGCCTTCAAATTCAAATGCTTTTATATGAAAAAAATTGTATACCTTTAATTTCAAATGCTTTAAATTATATATTAATATAAATATATTTTTTCACTCATTAATCTTGTCAATCACTTTTTAATAAATTATTCCTTCCAATAATTATAAGTGTCTTCAATAATATATTCAATAAATAGTTTTTCTTCAATTCTAAACTATTTTGATGCAATTTTTACATTAATTTATATATATTTTTCAGAGAGAGATGAAGTTTCTAGATGAATTAATAAAAAAGTATATTATAAGGCTAATTATTAAGGTTTAAATATTATTTTTGCTATTATTAATGAACTAATATCAGTGAATGGTTAAAATTTGTAACAATTACAATTCTTTATAAAACTAATTAATTATATTAGCAAAATAAATAGAAAAATATTAATACAATTCAAACTGTTTTCAAAATACTCATCTTTATATTCAATTTTCCTAATAATAAATTACATGTTTTCATGATTTTTTTATTATTAATAATTGAAGCTGCGCTTATTGACCACGGCTTATGGACCACGGCAATGCATGCAGCGAAACGAAGGTTCACGGACGTTGCTGCAGTACAGAGTTACTTTTATGCGCATTGCACAGTTGGAATGCGCAGTGCAGTTTGGCGGTCACTTCGAATTTTGAAATGATGAAATTGTCATTATTCCAGCAATTCGAAGAAATTTATATTCATGCTCACTAATTATAAATATTCATTTATTTTGGATGATAGAATTATCACCGTTATTCGAGAATGAATTATGAAATGCTGTCACCACGTGTGTTTTAACATGGAATTCATCCTTCAAATGAACTGACAGACATCAGCATTTTCATTCAGAAACAATTGGATTTTCAATAGGTAATAGGAAATGAAATCAAACTTAAAATTATTGAAATATTAATAATAACTATTCTGCATGTGAAAACGAACTTTCACATCGTATTTTTGTCGATATCACTTTTTTTTTTGAATTACGATAAATATTCACGCACAAAGTACTTTTTGGAGCATAATAATTGTGGTCGAAATCGACTTAAAATTCGACGATGATTTCGACTCGACGATGGTACGACGGTGACGACGTCG
>CAKNYM010048275.1:81121-97114 GCA_932195095.1 Andricus curvator
TTTACCGTCATATTTTACGAAGAATGAGAAAACCAGCTCTCGACTTCGTAGTACGGTGAGGGCAGCACCTCGATATGGCAGAAAATGTGATGTCCTATATATATAGTTCCCCCACTCTGACACCCCGTACCGCATCTACGTTTATAATATCTTTGACTTGTATTTCAAATTGCGTGCATTGTTATAAGCACATTCTATCAACAAAAAGTCGACATTAGGGGTTATTCATCTTCAAAGTATATTTCTGCTCTGAAATTGTTTGCTTTCATCGTTAGGATGATACGTGGTCATTAAAATTTAAGATTATATGTTACTAATTAATTATCTAAACAAATTGAATTAAGAAATATACAGCGCAGACATTTATAAGCAGAAAGAAATAGTTTAATCTTCTTGTCTTATTGTAATTATACACTCAACTCCCGAGTTAAGGACCCTCACTATATCGAGGCCTCCATTCAATATGAGTCTATGTGCTGACAGCGCCATGTATGAGACTATGCGCTGTGCATAAGCATAGGGAATAGTCTCATACAGGGCACTGTCAGCACATAGACTCATATTGAATGAAGGCGTCGATATGCTATTCCTAGAAGTGCTGGCCTCGTGTGGCCTCGGAATGTCGGGATGTGCGGAGCAAGGAAGGCGGTGCTCATACTAACACTAATAGGACATGGTTCACACCGCCACTGACTGTTTACGTTTGGATGCCTCCGAGATAAGCTGAAGGCTAAGGCAAGAAGTGCCCGAAACCGTGCTTAACGCGGGAGTTGAGTTTATTACCAATGATGTTATTTGAAAAAATGTTGACATTCATCAATATTTGTTTATTTTATAGACAAATCATGTGAACAAATGCACATTATAGGCGTTTCTAAGCGAAAAAAATAGTTTTTTCTTCTGATCTTGTTGAAACTATATTACCAATGATTTTTTATAGAAAGAATTTGCCATGCATTACTAATTGTTTATTTTATAAACATATCATATATACAAATATATATTGCAGACATTTATCGGTAGGAAGAAATCGTTTTTTCTTTTATTATTTTTGAAATTATATTGGCAAAGATGTGTCTAGACGAAATTTTGTTATTCATCACTTTAAATTATGTTAGCAATGTTCTTTACATGAACTCCTGTCGAACAATAGAACTTATAAAGTTTATAAACAATTGTCACTGTCAGTATATTTCCACTTTTCACTCAGCCTGCATTTTTAAGAATCACTTATTTTACGTTTGTTTCAAATTACCTCATAAAGAATGAATGCAAAACAAGGGACTTATAAAAACGCAAGAATACCGCTATCGTTTTGTTATCTCAACATAAATACGGTCAAGGACGCTTTCTTTTTATCCATAAATGCCTCAAATTTACATTTGCTTATATAATTCGTTTATGAAATGAAAAAATAGTGAAAAATGGCAACATTTTGTCTGGAAACGTCGTTGAAAATATCATTTCAACCACACTAGAAGAAACAGCGATTTCTTTCTCCCTGAAAACGCCTCAACCAATGTAGAAATTGTGATCGGAATTTGGGAGGGCCCCGGCTCGTTTTCTCCGTTTCTGATCGGGAAAAATCGGGAAGGCCAGACTACTTCTGTAACGTTGTTTTAGCCAGGCACTATCTAGAACTTCTAACAAGGTCCTAACAGGAATACCCTTCAACTGCCCGTCTAGACCCTCTCTGTTTTTTGATTATATTCACAAATCACATTCAGTATACATAATAAATAGAATTTAACAAAACTACTACTTGAACTATGTTTAATAAAAATTTACGTGATATTATTTTCATTAAAAACACGTGTTTATAAGTGTTAAACACTCGGATGCTTCAGATGAATATCAATTTCAGTTTGCTGTCACGCGTTGTTGAGGCAGCCATTCGCCTGTTTACTAAAACATATTTTAATGCATAGAAACTTCTGAAGATGGCACTGCATCATATATACTGCAGCGCCATGATCAGAAAGTTTATCTGGGGTATGCTGACTAAGGCCCGACCAGTGCCCGACTAGAATTTTTTGTTTCTTTTATCTAAATCAGGAACCAACTAAAGCCTGGCTCAAATACAAGATTAGGTACTAACTAGACGCACATAGTTTTTCTAGTCATAAGGAATAAAAAAAATCTTAGCAGTGCCTTGAAGGGTCCTGTTTAGAACTTACTAGTCCAGTTGTTCTAGTGAGATTCTGACTACTGCCCTAATTGAAATGGGACAAATGGGGGGTTTCTACATGGGAAATATGCATTTGTGCACATAATTTGCTTACATAATCAGTGATACCATTTCTTTTAAGATTTTAAAATTTATTGAAACAGGTCATAAATTAATGTAATGATTAACTAAAAGTAATGTCCAGTAGGTTAGAGTAAGAAATTTTTTTTAAAGTTATAAACAAACTATTGAACTAAATTCATTTTTTCTTGATTCGTAATGATTAGCTATTTTGAGTCCATAGTTTATATACGAAATATGACAGGTAATAATGTGCAATTACAATTAGTTGAGAAAAGCTGATGTTTTCCACTTATTTGAACAATTTGTATAAACGAACCCACATTCTACCCATTTTTTCATTAATAGGCTTAATTACTTTGCGGAATCAACTTGAAATGTTTTGCCAAAGACTCCTTTCTGTCATGTTTTTCATAATGACAATAAATGTTGATTATATAAACAATTTTTATAAACAAATGCACATGGTCACAAACGTTCCATGAATAGGCTTGATTTTTTTGCGAAATCAACTCGAAATGTGTTATTGAAGACTCCTTGCTGTCATATTTTTCATAGTGATAAAAATTGTGGAATTTTTAACTAAAATGATGAATCTCCAACAACAAGAAAATTAATTTTTAACAAAGATGTCACGTCCCGCGACTTTTTTTAAACCTAATATTGTTAAGATCATTCGCGAATATCAGATTTGTAACGAACAACGCAATAGATCAAGATGAGCTGTACGCATCAACTTTCGCACAACAAACAGGCACACGCTAATCAAAAAGACATAAATTAATCAACAAGCTAACCAGAAAAGCTAGCTGCCTTTTGTTTCCCATACGCTTACAAAATGCTGGTACCTATAGCACCTACATAGCACAGTAAACGAAAATAAGCGATACACATAAAATTCTCGTCTATTCAACACAAGAAATGGGCACACAATAATCAAAGGACCATAAATTAATCAACGAAGCAGTCATGAAAACTAGCCACATCTTCAATCCTATACTTTTTCAAATGCTGGTACCTACAGCACATATACAGTACATTAAACTATAATGAGCGGGCTACATAAAATTTGCAGAACTAACACAGCCATCAAACACACATTAATTGAAGAGCTATAAATTAATCAGCAAGCCAACCCTAAGAACAGACCAGATTTTCAGTCCCATACGTTTACAAAATGCTGATACCTATACTACTCATCTACATGATTTAAGCATCTTGACCTACTTATGTCTATGCAACGGACACCAGCATCTTCGATACAAAGGCAATAAATATCTCAATCGAGATGACAGTTGTAGGAGGGTGACTCTCTCACAAATAAAACACGCAAACTTATGCCCTTCTACGCATTAGAATATCTCAGGCTTTGTCATCTAGGAAGGGATACCATATATTTTGGTAACTGCCCCATTCTCCATATTTGGGCACATCACGATTCCTCATCGCTGATTGGCTATCCTATTAATTAACCCTCTGGATTAAGAAGGGATATAATGCATATTAGCTACTGCGACACTTTCCGTATATGGGCATACATATAATTCTCGATGCCCATTGGATAATTAAATCCCTACCACTCTTAATTATCAACACTGGAAAACTCGAAAATTAAACTGATGGCGTCTCCCTTCACGCCTTATTTTCAAAGATTCCTAAATGCATTTTTAAACTCTCCCAAAAAAAATTATAATATTGCAGTTCAATGAATATAACTATTTTAATATTTCAAGCAGGAGAAAATTTAATATATGTATATAATAACTCTTTTTCGAACCTAAAGAGCCTATTTGAAGAAAATAATAACGCTTCAGTAAATTTCAAAGATTTTCAAATATTTTACGATTTTTTCCGCTCTCCATTAGTAGGAATTTTCAATTGATTTTGATGGTTTCGAAGGAATTTCAAAATTTTCAAGAAATCTTCACATGTTAACACTTTTCGCAAATTGCCAGGGATTAAAAATTATAATATTGCATTGACGCGTCATTTTCAAAGACTCCTAAATGCATCTTAAATTCTCCCTAAAACTTATAATATTGCAGTTCAATTATTATAACTATTTTAATATTTCAACCAGGAGTAAATTTCATCTATATCTATATATAACTCTTTTTCAAAATAAAAAAAAAACATAAAAAAAGACTTATTGGCTCCTGTTTTAGAGGTAGGCCAGGATTCGGCTTTGGGCACATATTAACTCCAATCAAATACAACGCTGCTGAAGGCTGGTAACCTTCTCAGCACAAAAAAATCACCAACCAATTGAGACTCTCGGTTTCCTTTGTGGCCCCCCCCCCCCCACAGTAACAGAAGTATTGGTGGGACTGACGTTACAGATAGACTATCCACCGTACGACGAATAATCACTTAACTTGGACATTATTTCGGCTCGCAAAACAAATTTCGCGCATAAAGGTGATAGTTGGTTGTACAATATAAACATGAATAATACAAACAACAAAGTAGCCTCGGAATGGACTGAAACTTGGATTGACGAAATGCATACACACGGTAAACGTAAAGGTCGAGTTTCAGGCGATGAATGGAGACTGGGTGTCTGGAATGCTAGAGGAGTGAATGACCTTAAAGTAAGAGAACTACGAGAAACTATGCATGCAAGGAAACTAGATATTTTATGTGTACCTGAGACGAAGAAAAAGGGTTGCGAAAGTAGAAACATAGAAAATGGGGTGTTGAAAGGCGGTTTTGAAATATGGTCAGGAGTAGGTAGTGAATCAAATCGTAGTCAAGGGGTCGGTTTAATTATGAATGAAAAAGCAAGACAGCATCTCAAAGATCATGATTTTGTATCTCCCAGATTGTTGTGAGTTAGAATGAAGGTAGGAATCAGAAGGTTATTTATCATAGCGTGCTACGCCCCAGTTGACAGTGAGCCGCGAGAAGTCAAAGACGCTTTCTGGGACACTTTAAAAGACACAATAAGTACTTGCGATCAAGGTGAAAGAATAATTCTGCTAGGAGATATGAACGGATGGGTCGGCGTTCAACGTCAGGATACAGATACAGAAAGGGTACTAGGTAAATTTGGGAATCCAAGAAAAAATTATAACGGGGAAAAGTTAGTTAGCTTATGCTTAGAAAAGGGCCTATTTGTTACAAATACTTGGTTTCGACATAAAATGATCCACACTTACACCTGGTGTAAAGGAAATAACCGCAGTATAATTGACTTCGTTATTGCAGATGAAAGACTAAGAGAACTAGTTATAGATACAAGAGTCATGAGGGGATCCGAATGCAATACTGATCATTACCTTTTAGTCTCCAGAATGAACTTAGGGCGGAGATGGAGAAGAAAGAGAACCAAACAAACGAAACAAACGCGAATCAGGGTTGAAGATTTACAGAAACCGGAAGTGCGAATAGATTTTCAGAATAAGATAAACGAACGCATAGATAAGGCAATTTGGGAGCATCTTGAAAGGAATAAAGATATAGAGGGCGCGTGGTCTTTATTACGGGATACCATTGTTAAAAGTGCGATTGAAGTGTGTGGTACGGCAGTGGTAGGGAGAAAGTCTGGCGATGCGTGGTGGAATGATGAAATTGCGGCAGCCCAAAAAGAAAAAAAAATCGCACAAAAAAACGCTGAACATGACAGGTCTTAGCGATGATGAGAGAAATAGGCTCAAGAATGATTACAGACACAAAAATAGGAAAGTTAAACGACTAGTCAAAGAGCTTAAAGAGAAAATCAGAACAGAAGAAGAGAACAAAATACAAAACTGCTTTGGAGGAATAATGAAACTACTATATAAACAGTTGAAGGAAAGTAAAAGTACAGAGTTTGCCAGCATGAGAAACAGCAAAGGTGAAATGCTATATGAGATAGACGGGATAGTAGACGCTTTAAAAGACTCTTTTGAAGAACTATTAGAAGGTGAAGATATAGGACAACAAAACTGCGACATAGAACATAATGCATTAGAAAACCCAATTGAAAAAGTCTGTGTCACTGAGGTCAGAGACATAATAAAGAACTTGAAAAACGGTAAGGCTGCTGGTGCAGACAGTATTAGCGCTGAAATGCTTAAATACGGTGGCGAGTACATGCCTCACAGGCTGTGCGAATTGATAAATTTGTGTATCGAGACAGGAAAAGTCCCAGACGATTGGAGAAAAGCGATTATCGTACCAATATACAAAAGAAAGGGAGACAAAAGCAACTGCAGCAATTACAGAGGTATCAGCCTACTAAGTACCGTAAGTAAAATATACTCAAAAATACTTATTCGTAGGGTAATGGAAATCACAGAAGAAAAAATATGGGAAGTCCAAAGTGGATTTATGCCAGGAAGATCATGTACAGATCAGATATTTAGCCTAAGACAGATCACAGAAAAAAGCTTGAGAGTAGGAAAGAAAGTTTTCTGTGCATTTATTGACCTAGAAAAAGCATTTGACACGGTAAATAGAAGTAAACTTTGGGAATTTCTTAAAGAGTACGGAGTAAATGGAGGGCTCCTGCAAGCAATAAAAACAATATATACAGGTAGTAAAGCGAGCCTCAGGGTAAACGGGAAACTGAGTGACTGGTTCGATATTACGCAAGGCCTGAAACAAGGATGCGTTATGTCCTCGTGGCTATTTATCATATTCATGGATAAGTGTCTAAGAACTGCACTCTTCGACGAAGAAGGTGTAGATCTCCAAACAGTTAAGGTACGTGGGTTAGCTTTCGCAGATGACAAGATTGTTATGGAAAAATCAGTCGAGGACTTGCAAAGAATGTTGAATAAACTTCATACAAGCATGAAGGACATGGGACTCAAAATTAACGTAAATAAAACAAAAATTATGGTGTTTGAGGGAAAGAGTGAGAAAACAATGTGCAATATTATCCTAAATGATGAGAGATTAGAACAAGTTGACAAGTACGTATACCTAGGTAGTCTATTCACTAGCGACGGAAAAATAGATGGGGAGTTGGATAGGCGCATAAATAAGGGTAAACAGGTTATCGGTAGAGCAGGGTCCATCCTAACAGTTAAAAACATATCAAAAAAGCTAAAATGGCCATACATAATTCTATATTCGTACCGACTGTACTATACGGTAGCGAAACATGGACATGTCAAGAAAAGGACAGGAGTAAAATTAACGCGATCGGCATGAGACCTCTGCGCATAATATGCGGGAAAACACTGATGGATAAAGTCCGAAACGAGACGATCCTCAAAGAATGTGGTGCAAAAGAGACAATAGTTGACACATGGGAAAGAAATCAGTTAAGATGGTTCGGTCATCTTGAAAGAATGAAAGATGAGCGACTGACCAAACAAGTGTACAAAGGTAAAGTAAATGGCAAAATGCCTAGAGGTAGACCGCCGAAAGAATGGTTAGAATCGGTAAATGAGACATTAATCCGAAGAGACGTAAGAAGCCATAGAAACACAAGAGCTTGCATGAAAAAATGCATGGACGTGAAGGAAGCTATAGTAGTATGCCAGGACAGAAAAGTGTGGCGACAAATATTTTGTAAACAGAGTGACAATAGAATGAATGAAGCCTGAAACAAAGACCTTGGATTCTAATGGGCCCAAGTGGGGAACCATACATAACAATTTTGTGAGGCTCTTCACTTGGGGTGATCGCTAGAGAGATTGATCAGAAACCTGGGTCGCAGCAGTGTTGCGGAATAAACGTGTCATTTGAATAAATGACACGAGAATTCCAGATCAATCTAAAACATATATACCTAACACCTATATACCTATCTACTTTACACCTATATACCTATCTAACTTGTACCTATGTACTCTATACCAATACACCCATATACCCAATACTATTTTCCAACCGAGCAAGTCACGCCTACCCCGAAAGGGAAATGGCTTAGTGGTATAATAATAATAATTGGAACCATGATGAATCCCTACTTCTAATACCACTCACCCCTATGGTAATCTTAGGAGGGATCCTGTGTATAAATACGGCAGATTTGGAAGCAGAAGATCAGTTTCAGATTCAGTTTAGGCAGTTCATCAGTTTATTCAGAACAACAACCCAGTACAACAATAAATCGTCGAAACTCTAAACTCCGGTCCAAGACACTCGGCCCGTCAACAAAGTAACATCGGTGTGTCTTCAGTTTAACTTCTGTGCGGGAACTTCGAGTCTGAATACAAAAGAGCACCTACCACAAACGAACAACGGGGCCAGATCCACTGTCCTGGTCACCTCAGCCTCCATTCTTCGATACTCACCCCCTACGGGTCCCACATAGGGGACCGTACATCAAAAGGCGAGCCACTTTCCTTTTCAACCAGCAAGAGGGTGAAATAAACGTCACACAAAAATAACGTAAGTACTAAATTATCTCATTTTCTTTACTCTATTTTTTGATTAACTAGTCATCCCTATTTAAGGTGGACTAGAAGCAAACAAGAAGAGGTGATCGAACAAAGAGTACTCCAGCTGCATCATCTTTTGATCTTTCAATTCAAACTTTGTATTTTATTTTCAAATGTCTAAATAAATCTCAGTTCATTTATAAAACTCAAGTTCATGGTTAATTGATTTGTTTTGTAATGGTAGTTATCCTCATCCTAGCATTCTAGTTTACACTGGAATCTAAAACGAGGAACCATAATTTAAATTAACAAAATATATGGTAAGTTATGTTCATTAAGACGTAACAAAGAAGTTCAACATTAAACCAAGTAATTCAATTGACAAATAATAAGGGTTAATTTAAAACAGAAATTATAATAGTTGATATTCCACCAAGAAAATATTCTGATTTGAAATAAAAAACAGTCGAATTTAACAAAAAACGATGAATTCTGAAAAAATAGATGAGAAAGATCCTAATTTCAAATAAAAAACTGTAAAATTGAAACAAACAAAAAAAACGACGAATTTTTTAGAAGACAGTTTAATTTTCAATCCAAAAGGAGGATTTTTCTATCTAAAAACACGAATGTTTAACACAACAGTAACATTTTTAACAAAATAATAAAATTTTTAACAAAATTGTGGAATTTTTAACAAAATAATTCAATTAAAAAAATATCATTAAAATTTCAACAAAATAGTGGAATTTTCAACTAAAATGATGCATATTTAACGAAAAAATCAATTATTAATAAAGAAGTTTAAGCTTCAACCAAGTAATTGAATTTACATATGAAAAATATTATTTCTTAACGAAAAATATAATAGTTGATATTTTAACCAAGGAAATATTTTAATTTTAAATCAGAAACAGTCGAATTAAACCAAAACGATGAATTCTGAAGAAAAGATATGAAGAATATTTGAATTTCAAATCAGAAACAGTTGAATTAAAAAAAAAAGAATTATCAACAAAATAGTTTAATCTTAACCAAGTAGTTAAATTTTCAAGCCAAAAAGACGAATATTTCAGAAGACAGTTCAATTTTCAATCCAAAAGGAGAAATTTTTTATTCAAAAAGACGAATCTTTAACAGAACAGAGTTACATCCCAAACAAAATAATCAAATTTAAAAAAAATGACTAAATTTTCAACAAAATAGTGGATTTTTTTAACGAAGTAATTAAATTTTCAACCAAATAGTGTAATTTTCAACTAAAACGATGAATCTTCAAAAAAAAGAGTTTTTAAAAAATAACAAACAGTTGAATCCAACAAAAAACCGAATTTTCAATAAAAAAAGCCAGGGTGTTTAAACGTTCGAAAAATGAAAAATCTACAGCAAGGATGTACAATTATACAATCAATCTCAAAAGACGCCAATCTTTGAAATGGTTTATATCATTATTATTATACCATTAGGCCATTTCCCTTTCGGGGTAGGCGTGACTCGCTTGGTGAGGAAAGGAGTAATGTGAGGAAGGATGTATAGATTTTTTAGATTGATCTAGAATTCTCGTGTTATTTATTTAAATAATACGTTCGTTCCGTATTACTGCTCCGACCCAGGTTGCTGATCAATCTCTCTAGCCAGCGTTGCCGTCGGTCGAGACAAACAGTCAGGAGCTTTTTATCAGGACACTTGACAAAAAATCAGGAGATTCATAAAAATTTATGAATCATTAATAAAATAATTAAAATACTATTAAATAATATAAATTCATTAAATAAATGCAAAATTACATGAAACAAAGCTTTTTTTCTGTTGCAAACATGCACTCGCTCACATTTCAAGAGAACTAACCAAACGGATTGCAAATTCGTCAGCCAAATTTAGTTTTCGTGCGGGAAAATTTGAAATCTTCTTGACGCGAAAATGTTCGATATTGTTAGAATAATAAGCAATACAGTTATCAAATAATTTGTATACTTGTATTCCTTATTATTCCTACAATCAGAATTTAACTTGATTGCTTACAAGCCACACGTGACTATAAAGGCCTTTTCATACCCGCTTGCCATCAGTGGCAGGCAGCCTTCCTGTAGTAAGTCCGCAAGAGTGAAAAAGATAGCGAACGATCAGAATGGTCCGTCTCTTTCACTCTTATGGATATTCTGCAGGCTGCCTGCATGCCACTGCAGACAAGCAGAGGTATGAAAAGGCCTGACTGTAGAATCTGAACTTTGCCACAGTACTGGACAATAAATCAGGAGATTTCAAGGAAAATCAGTATATCAGTAGCCAGCCTCAAAAGTCAGTAGATCTCCCGATAAATCAGTAGCAATGGCAACGCTGTCTCTAGCGATCACCCCAAGCGAAGAGCCTCACAAGGTCGTCATGTGAAGTTCCCCACTCGGGCCCATTAGTGTCCAAGGTCCATTGTTTCAGGCACCATTCACTCTACTGACACTCTCTTTATAAACTATTTGTCGCCACACTTTTCTGTCCTGGCATACTTCTCTAGCTTCCTTCACGTCCATGAATTTTTTTCATGCAAGCTCTCGTGTTGTTATGGCTTCTTATGTCTCTTCAGATTAAGGTCTCATCCACACATTCTAACCATTTACTTTACCTTTATACACTTGTTTCGTCAGTAGTTCATATTTCATTCTTTCAACATGTCCGAACCATCCCAACTGATTTCTTTCTCATATGTCAACTATTGTCTCTCTTGTACCACATTCTTTGAGGATCATTTCGTTTCTCACTTTGTCCATCAGTGTTTTCCCGCATATTGTGCGCAGTGGTTTCATGCCAATCGCGTCTCTCTACCGTATATTACAGCCGGTACAAATCGACGCCTCCATTCAATATGAGTCAATGTGCTGCCAACGCTTTCTATGAGACTATTCCCTATGCTTATGCCTTATACACTGCGCATAGTCTCATACACGGCGCTGTCAGTAGATCGACTCATACTGAATGGAGGCGTCGAAATATAGAATTATGTATCGCTATTTTAGCTTTCATTGATATTTTTTTACTTCTGATAATGGACCCTGCTTTACCGATAACCTTCTTACCCTCGTGTATGCGCCTATCTAACTCCCCATCTATCTTCCCATCACTAGTGAATATAGGCTACCCAGATATGCGTATTCATCAACTTTTTCTAATCTATCATCGTTTAGGACAAGGTTGCACACTGTGTTCTCACCTTTTCCTTCAAACACTATGATTTTCGTTTTGTTTACGTTAATTTTGAGGCCCATGTTCTTCATGCTTGTATTTAGTTTACTCAACATTCTGTGCAAGTTCGCGATTGATTCTGCCATAACAACCTTGTCATCTGTGAAAGCTAACCCACGTACCATCACTGTCTCGAGATCTACACCTTCTTCGTCGAAGAGGGCCGTCCTTAGACACTTATCCATAAATATGGTAAATAGTCATGAGGACATAACGCATCCTTGTTTCATGCCTTGCATAATATCGAACCAGTCACTCAGTTCCCCATTTACCCTTACACTTGCTTTACTACCTGTATATATTGTTTTTATTGCTTGTAGGAGCCATCTATTGACTCCGTATACTCTTTAGGGACTTCCCAAAGTTTACTTCTATTTACTTTGTCAAATGCTTTTTCTAGGTCAATAAATACACAGAAAAGTTTCATTCCTACACTCAAGCTTTTTTCTGTGATCTGTCTTAAGCTAAATATTTTATATGTAACTGTTCTTCCTGGCATGAATCCACGTTGGACTTTCCATATCTTTTCTTCTGTTATTTTCATAACCTTACGAATAAGTATTTTTGAGTATATTTTACTTACGGTACTTAATAAGGTGATACCTCTGTAATTATTGCAGTTGCTTTTATCTCCTTTTCTTTTGTATATTGGGACGATAATCGCCTTTTTCCAGTCATCTGCAACTTCTTCCATCTCGGTACATAAATTTATCAATTCGCACAACCTGTGAGGTATGTACTCGCCACCGTATTTAAGCATTTCAGCGCTAATACTGACTACACCAGCAGCCTTACCGTTTTTCTAGTTTTTGATTATATCCCTCACCTCAGTGACACAGATTTTTTCAGTTGAGTTTTCTGATGCATTATGTTCTATAACGCAGTTGTGGTGCTCTATGGCTTCATCTCCTAATAATTCTTTAAAACAGTCTTTTAAAGCTTTTAATATCCCGTCTGTATTATATAGCATTTAGCCTTTGCTGTTTCTCATGCTGACAAACTCTGTGTTTTTACTTTCCTTTATAGATTTAAGGAGGTACGGTCGCGCATACTATCTGAAAAAAGTTAGTTCTAAGTCCATGTCGGAAAATAATACTGTTTGAGTGATATAAGTTTTATTAAACCTTAAATGTAGAATATGTAGCTTATTTACGTCGAAGAAAGTAAAAAATTTGATAATTATGCTGGTATAATATTCTATTAATTTACTTCCTGTCAGACCTAAGAGAAAATTTTTAGCTATGATTGTACACTACACATAGAGAAGTTGTGTATACAGACGAGTACACACCAACTCCTCAAGATCTGAGCGTAGACGCGGCAACGTCGCATTTTGCATGGTGTCTGCTTTGACAGTTGTGCTCTTTGACTAAAGTGACCATATTTGAAACGGTCAAATGCAGGACGCTGACTGTAGGATTGAGGGAAGAGGGTTCAGATTCAATGTTGAAATCTCAAATTTGATTGGTCGAGAACGTAGAGAGAAACTCAGAAACCTCGAAGTAGGAAAAAACCCTTTTGTGGAACGTTATGCAAAAAATCGTCTTTTACAGGACGTTTTGCAGGACATATTTACCTTCGCAGGACACATTGCTCAAATGCGGGACTGTCCTGCGAAATACAGGACGAATGGTCACTTTATCTTTGACTGCAAATGAAACCGTGACATTTGTTGAAAATGACGGGTCGATTAGTAGTTAAAGGTGAATTTATGAAAAAGAAAGTTTTTCATAAAAGATAGAAAGCCTGGAGCATGCGCTAGACCCACTAGGCGCTCCGACAGCGTTGCCGGATGGCTACCACGTGCTTGTTTCATTTTTCGAAAAGTTAAAAACTTTCAAACTTTGCATACCTCTTATTTTCAAATTAAGAGGACAAAAATTCTGAAATTGTTTAAAAATCTTCATGAAACCCCCTTATAACATATATTAGTTAAAAAAACGGTAAGAATAGTTTACGAGTTAGAGATGTAACATTTTCCTATGCTTGGGACATGCTTTACGTGTATAAAGCTTCAACTTTGATCTTAATTATCTCAGCTCAGGAGAAGACAATATTTTATAAATTTCGCAAACGTTTAGATAACATTCCAAAGAACCTATAGTTAAAGTTTCAGCAAATCCGTAAGAAAAGTGTGTTCGTGACCGTACCTCCTTAAATATCAGTTTCTTGCTTTTTTCAAAGTCATTTTGTATTTTCTTCTCTTCTTCCGTTCTGATTTTATCTCTATTTCGTTAACTCTAAATAACTACTGTTAAATAAAAAATTTTAACCTACATTATTTTTCTGAAATACGCTTAGAAGCCTCTGTCAAGATTTTCAGAAACTAATAATAGATCTATTTTTGTCTATTTTATAAACTGCCGGAGTCTGTCCGCTGCCGACACACGTGCATCACCCTGTATCTACATGGGCGCTCTGTATCCGTTCACTCTCCGTGTTTCTCGGTTGATCGGAGCTAGGAGTGCAGGTGGCCAACCGTTTTCGTTACTTTGCGCGGAGATCAAATGTCCCTATGCGGCCACGGCCGGTTCGCAAGATGGCTGTCGCCGCGCCAGTTTTCAATTGTTTGAAGGGAAAACGTCACGTTTTTGCAAAATAGTGAATTATGATCATTATAATAACAGAAAATTATATTGCTTGAAAGAATTTCTTTCGTAACAAAAATTATTTTAAGTGTATTTTTTATGCAAAAGAATTGTTTTAAAAATTCCATTAAATCTAAAAAATAATTTTAGAAGAGTTGTTTGACTGCAATTTTTTTGACAACTTAACAAATTTTGTTTACTACATTGTAATTGTTATCATCAAATGTACATCAACATTTTCTACGAAATATACAAAAAAAAGTTTGAACCAATATGAAAACCTTTTTTTCTCATTTACTAAAATTTAATTTATCCAGGCGTGCAAACGTAGATATTTAATTTCTTCCCTAATAGCACGGAACATTCCGGGAACGTTCCTGGAACGTTCCGCGGGCACCTTCGGAACGTTCCAGCGGAACGTTCCAGGAACGTTCCCGGAACGTGTAAAATGTCCGCCCCTTGGGAACGTTCCACTGGAACGTTCCAGGAACGTTCCACTGGGACCTGAGGGGAACTTTCCATTATTGTTATTTTTAACAACAATTATCTCGTAAACCGTAAGAGATAGGTAAAAATGGATGTCATTTTTGAGTTTTGAGTACCGCATATACTACACTATAATATGATATCCGTATCATAAACTGACATCGATTTTGACCTATCACTTACGGTTTACGAGATATTTATTGATAATAATAACAATAACGTTAATTTATGTTTGGAACGTTCCAGTGGAACGTTCCTGGAACGTTCCCAAGCGGCGGACATTTTACACGTTCCGGGAACGTTCCTGGAACGTTCCGCTGGAACGTTCCGAAAGTTCCCGCGGAACGTTCCGGGAACGTCCCAGGAACGTTCCGTGCTATTAGGGTTATTTCTCACACATATATATGTATAATATAAACTGAACACTACACTACTAATACATCTATATTTTAAAATTTATTAAATAGAATAAATTACAAAAACTTGGAGAATCTATTAGAAGGGAATAACAATGAAAATTTGTCGAGATTATTATAATATTTTGAAAAAGTGAAAAACTCGTCAATTTTTCATTTTTTGTGAGATTTATTGAATTGTCATCCTTAACTTTGATTTTTTCGGAACAGAATAATGTTTTTAGATCAAACATTTTATATTCTTATTCAACATCCCATATATCAGTAGAAAGATTTTATTCATGCAAAAATGTAATTATTTGTTTTTTAATCGCTATCTGAAGCAGTTTTGAAAACCCATGAAATTTTAATCTCAAAATTCTTGGTTGACTTTTATGATTATTTATATTTATATATTATATTTATATTTATCTCAACAATGAGTTTACAAGTCGGCCATCTTGAAAACGTAACTTACAAGAGTTTTCTACGGTTTTCTACTGTTTTCGACGTATATTACGTCAAAAACGTATTATACGTAGAAAATACTCGAGTTACGCGTAACTGACCAACCCTGATGTAGATACAGGGTCAGAGATGTGCAGTGTGCACTGACGCGAACACGTTCAGCAAAAATCGAGATTGCTCGGACATACTCGGGAACATAATGAAACAACACCCGTGCAGAAATCGCCATATATATTACCGATTACCGACTAGGGCCT
>CAKNYM010048276.1:0-40873 GCA_932195095.1 Andricus curvator
GCAAAAAGCGAGGAGGCCTTAAAGGAAATGATGAAGAGGTTGAGAAAATACCTGGATAAGAATAGGTTAGAACTGAATGCGGAAAAGTCCAAGGTTATGGTTTTCAGAAAAGGAGGTGGAAGGGATAAGGAAGGGGAGTGGAAGTGGAAGGGAAAGGCGGTGCAGGCGGTGAAAGAGTTTGTGTACCTGGGCTTCTTGTTTCGGAGGAATGGCGGAGTGGGTGGTCACATAAAAGAGAGAGTGAGGAGGGCAAATGTGGTGATGAGGCAGGTGTGGGGGTTGGGAAAGAAGTTATTCGCGGATGATTTTGGGAGGAGAATGAAATTGTTTGACTCACTAGTGATGAGTGTACTATTGTATGGAGTAGAGGTGTGGGGGTGGAAGGAAAGCGAAGAGGTAAATAGGATACAGGAGAGGTATGTAAAGTGGACACTGGGGTTGGCAAGGAACACGCCTAATTATATTGTCAGGAGGGAGACGGGGAGAACGAGTGTAGGGATTCTAGCGGGGAGTCGAGCGTGTAAATATGAGGAGAAATTTTTGGAAGAGGGGGGAAGTAAGCTGGTTAGGGAGTGTTGGTGGGAGAAGGAGAACAGGAGAGGGGGTGGGAAGATGGAGGTTGAAAGAGAAAGGTATTTTAGAACGAATGGACTGCATATTGATGAATTGAGAAGGATGCATGAGGAAGGAAGGAAGGTATATGAGTTGGTTAAGAAAAACAGCATGGAGAGAGAGAAGACAGCAGGGGAAGAAAGAATAAGAGAGACAAGGTTTAATGGGAACTACGTGTGGATTATGCCAAGGGCGAGAGCGCAATATTTGTGTAAGAAAGGAGAGAAAGGAAGTCAGGAGCTTATAGCGAGGATGAGATGTGGGTGCATGGAGGGTTTCAATAGGTTTTGGCTCGATAGGGAAAAGAGGATGTGTGAACTATGTGGGAAGGGGGAGGCAAGAGTGGAGCACTGGTTGGAGGAGTGCGTGGAGGTGGAAAGGAGTGGGATAAGCATGGAGGTATTGATGCATGAAAGGGGGGACAAAAGGGCAGTAGCATGGGTGAAGATGGATAAGATGGATAAGATGGAGAAGAAGAGAAGGAAGGAGGAAGAGGAATGGAGAAGGAAAGATTGTAAATAGAGGAGGAAGTAAATATAAGTAATTGTAAATATTGTAAATAGTAGATAAGTATTAGGTATTAGTCGCGGAGGCAGAGTATGGTAATGCGAGGCAAGCAAGAAAGTAGGGACATGCGAGCGAGGCGAGGCGAAGCGAGGAAGGCAATGCGATAAGAGCGAGCGGCGTTAGATATAAGGTGTGGAAGGATGTTAGTTTTAAGGCTTAGTTGTAAGAAAATTCTGTAAAAAAAAAAATGGAAGTGTAAGCAAGTCAATTTTTTAAGGCCAGCAGGCTAAAAAATAAACGTTTATCTATCTATCTATATTATAAGGTATCTAATATTTATAATACCCTAATAAACTTCACTGTAATTATATTATAAAAATGAACTCTGCAGTGCGTATGTATTAGGGTACCTTTTCACGGACCTCGACTTGAATTATTCATTGAATTAATATTTCACACAGGGTTCGCATATAGGTTCTCGACTAACCAGATTTGCTATAAAACAACAAAGTAGCTAAAATGAATCTTATTCAAAATATAATTTCCACCATTGATTCAAAATGCATGGTCCGTGAAAAGGCACCCTTCAGCATTATGGAATAGCAAAAAATAATTTGGTTTTGCTTTGGAAATAATTAAAAGAAATGTACTATTTATGGTTTTCTTTTTTTATTTGGTTAGAATCATCTGCTTTTCTGCACTTCGTTCACAGAATCTTTTGCAGACGAAATATGTTGTTTTGAGACGAAATTAGGCGATACGTATTTTTCCGATTTGCGAAAAAAATAATTTCTGCGAACTTATGTGTATTTTAATTTTGTGTTTTGTTTTCCAAAAAAAAATCCAAATTTTTTCTTTAAACTTGCATAAGAAAGACATCTTGTGGTTTTTATGTGTGCTAAATAACTGTTGTGGCCAGAAACTTTATTTTTTAGAAAATCCAATTTTTGCATTTTTATCGCAACCATCGACAGATACGTCGAAAGTTTTTTTTCTCAAATCAGAAAAATACGTATAGCCTATAATTTCCTCTAAAAATAATATATTTCGTCCCTGAGAGATTCTGCGTATTTAAGTGGAGAGCAGTCAAGGATAGCTTTATTATTTGCACTTGTAAAAACTATTCGAAAAATTTGAAACATAAAATTTTTAATGGAAAAGGAAAATAAAAAGATATTCACCAATTTCCAAACAAAAAATTAGTCGTATTTTACACAATATGTTCAAATGCAGCATTTGTGTTCAGCATTTACAATTCGTTAATAAATGTATTAAAATTATTAACATGAGTCTGGAATGCGTATGTATTAGACATTATATAATAGCTAAAAAATATATTTCTTCGCAGTTTTTATACAATAATATTGTAAAGAAAAAACTTCGAATTGCTTGTTAAATGAGATTAGTTGTAGAAAAACTGAAAAATTCTTTTTCTTTCAATTTTTTAAATTTGTACTTGTATTTACAGACTGAAGCTTATTCATACTATGAATCGTTTTTAAATAAACTCTGTTGTTCGCATTTACGCTAGTACTTTATTTATCTAACCCTTTTTAAATTATAAAACTATAAATTTGCATATTTTTTCGCCAGTTCACACATCAGTATTGATAACCGAAAACTTAACAAATAATAACTTACCTTTTAATTAATTTAATATGCAAAATGATAACACTGAAAAGTTTTTGTTTTTTCAATTAAAAAAATTCCGGTCAGGATCCTATCAGGGTCCGGCACGAATCCGGCGACGGATCCGGTCTCAAATTCGGACGACGATTCCGTGGTCGTTTCCGTCTACGTTTCCGGCGTAGATTCCGACGTATATTCCGGCCTAGTTTCCGGCGTCGTATCCTACTAGGATACGACGCCGGATTCTACGCCGGAATTTTCAGTAGGGATGACTGCCCGTCGGTGGGCTACATCTCCGAAGACGGAACTCAAGTGAGTGATTCCAAAATGCGAAAATTTTTTTTGCCTTTTTGAGGCGCTTCAGATATCATTCTTACAATTATTATACATATGGTGTCTATTATAGATTCATCTGGGACGAGGAGTTTGGATGCTTCACCAGATGTACGTGTTCGCAATGGCAGATGTTACTTTAAAAAATCATACAAAATTTCTGACGAATATTTTAATAAATTTGTTTGGGCATGACGCGCTAGCCAGAAGTACGATTTCAGGCCGTCCGAGCAACAGAAGCCGCAAAGGTGGCAATACTCCAGAAATTCCGGAACAACTAGATCCCCGTAAAGTTTTCACTGCAAAAGGTATTAATCATCCATTTAGACTAGGGTGATTTTTTTAGGCTTTATTTTTCTTAATCAATTTGGTACGCCTAAAAATTATTCCTGTTAGTCAAACTTTGTTAAAGTGCTTATTTCTAATTGAATTGACTCTTGTTGTGTGTGATTTCGCTCTGGCATGAATGAATTCTGTTTTTGAGAGGAAAATATTTAACTCTGATTTTTAAAATAATAATTAAAGGTCGCTCGGGGCGATTTTATTTATAAAATTTTGATTTTATCTCATTTTCTCTACTTTTTTCATAGTAGTATACCATGTACGTTTTTTACTGAGACAAAAAAATCCGTTCAGTATGTTGCCAAATATTCTTTAAAAATCAAATTTTTTGAAATGAAATCACTTTAATTTTTTAATATTTTAAATAATTCCGATATATAAATTAAATATTTTTTAAAAACTTGTTTCTACTTTACAAAAGAATTCTAATAACTTCATATTATTTTGTAGATATCTACAAACATTTTTTGATCAGTAATTTGAACATGGATCCCCTACGAGCAGAAAGAGAATCCGACAAAACTCAAGACATCACATGCAAAAAGGCATCCCAGGTGAAGCAGGTTTACAAGAGTAAGTAATTAACCTGAATTAATGTGTTATATTACGAAATATGAAGCTTTTATGCAGTTTCCCTATTACCGTGTAGGATAATAGTTATGATGGTGGAAATTTTCTTTGCATCACACTGTTTATCATTTTTTAGAACCTAAGAAGCAAGCTGCAGCTTTATTAGGAAAACGTTCCGCTTCTGAAGAGAACCTCGATGAGAGATTAGGAGACGATACTACGATGCTACCTACGAAACCACCTACCGAGACTGTGCAGACCGCGGACGAACTTTTGACTGACCTTGAAAGCGGGTTAGTGTATACTGATGAGGTGCTACCAGAAGAATGAAACAAAGTTATATATTAAAGAATATAATATATTAAAGAATATAATATATTAAAGTATAAAATATATTAAAGTTGCAATACATTAAAGTATACACTAAAGTAATGTAATTCATGAAGAGAAGTTTCCGTTCGATTGAAAGATTTCCCTTTTTTCTTTCAAGATACCCGTAAGCAGGGAGTTGTTTTTTCGCTTTGTAAAAGAAAGTTATATCGAATCTAAGGATGGACCACGTTTCGGTTGAAATCACTTCAACCCAAAGAACGGAACTCCAAGAATTTTTTTCTTCATTTTTTATCTGGCCCAAGCCATTTTTTAAGAAATTCAGTTTTAATTTAAAAATGCAGAAATTTTCATTTTTTCTGGAAAAAAAAAACAAAATGTGAAAGAAAGTCAAAATAGTAGAATTGTTCATTGGAGAAATACCCCCTTTCTATAAATTTAAGAGGTGAAAGTTAGTTTTTGACAATTTTATAGAGAAAAAAAAATTATAACAGATTAAGTATGATTTACATAACCCTAGGATAGTTTTTTCTTAGAAAATCGTATTCATATCTATGATTTTAAAAAGTTTTTCAGCGTTGTGAATAAAAATTTATGATTTTATAAAAGTCTCTAATCATACAATTAATCATTAACTGATGATTTAATAATCGTATGTCTGGAAATTCTTAAAATCTGAAATAATTATACATTTTTGTTCTCGTATGAAACTGTGAAAACCAAATTTATACCTCTTAAAATTAAAAGATCAAGTTTTTTCAAAAAATAAAGTGCGATTAAAAATAATGAGGATCTTTTTGTAGCAATTTTTCGAAGGCAGAATTTTTCTCTCTATACTTTATTTCATATCTCGTTTTGTTTTCGAGAAAAACTGGAAATTACAATTTTTCAAAATCAAACATGGATTATTTCAAAAACGGCCCGGGCAAAGATTTTGTTTTTGATCGGAAATCGGCAAGACATCTCAGGTACAAAATTCAAGAGGAACATTCTTTGTGTTTGCACCTTTTAGTTGAAGTAATTTCAACCGAACCGTGGATACTGAATAATTATACAATAAGATTATTTATCGAGTGCCAAAGAGTCACAAATTTTTGTAGCGTTTTCACACTGGTTACATATGTTTATTTTACATGAACCTGATCTTTTTAATACGATGTGATAATCTAGATAGTCTGATCTAGTTTTAATCATGTGTAAAACATAGGCGTACCTGTAGGTTTATTTAACGCGTGCAAAAGAGTCCCAAAGCATCCAGTTCTAAATGTACATAAAAAGGCCTTCCGTGGGTTTGGCTTAAACTTAGTAATTTTGTAGGATATTCTAAAGGGACAAGTTTAACACAAATCCATGGAAAGACATTTTTTGTACATTTCGCATGGGGTCCCATTTGCAGCGTTTTCGCACTAGTTGCATATGTTTATTTTACATGAATCTGGTCTTCATGAGGCGATGTGATATTCTAGATAGTCTGATCTAGATAGGCGTACCTATAGGTTTATATATCGCGTGCAAAAAAGTCACAAAGCACCCAGTACTAAATGTACATAAAATGGCTTTCTGTGGATTTGGCTTAAACTTAGGGATTCTGTACATTATTCTGAAGTACCAAGTTTGAGCCAAATCCATGGAAAGCCATTTTGTGTACACTTAGTATAGGGTCCTTTTTGCAGCGTTTCCGTACTAGTAGCATATGTTTATTTTACATGAATATGGTCTTTGTGAGACGATGTGATATTCTAGATAGTCTGATCTAGTTTTAATCATGCGTTTGATAAGGATGGACGCCTATTTTTCACGAGCTGCAAAATATTCTCCAATTTCTGACGAATTTAAGCAAAATTTGATCTCCTGTTTAGCCAGAAAGCTGCCTATATTCTTTCAAAAGCTAAAAGCCTTGCTGCATTTTCTGGACATACGTCCAGATGTGGTTTTTGTTCGTTTCGATTCGTACTCTTTTTGATGAAAGGTTCTTACTAGAAGACTAATTTGCCCAAGTGGTAAGATGCACTTTTTAGCCAGTTTCGAGATAAATGGTATTGAAATTATTGAACATGGAATGCAAGAAAAAATCTTCCAGCGGCCCTCGTAGCTCACTAGTAACGTTCTCGACTCTAGAACGTTATCGGTAAGCTACGAGGGCCGTTTAAAGATTTTTATTTACAATCCATATGAGTTTCTGGAACATTTTAATGTCATTGTTCGCGAATCTGGCTAAAAAGTGCACCTTACCACTTTGGCAAATAAATCTCCTAGTAATAACCGTTTATTACAAAAAAATGCGAAGCGAAACAAAAAAAAACACGTCTGGCCCTCCACTTGTAAATTCTAATAAAAAATAGTTTGTTCTGTAGCAACTTATGCGAAATAGGCGTACCGATAACTTAAGATGATAGTCTTTTTCTTGCTTGATTTTACATAATTATTATAGAAGCGATGAAGCACATTCTACGTATAAAAAAACTTTATTTAATTATAATGTCAACAAATAAATACCAAATACAAGAAAATGATGTGCCTAAAATATTGAATAAAGGCTATATTTAAGATTTCTCTAATTTTCTTCAAAATCACTTGAAGAATCTTTAATATAACCTTATAATATATTAAAATTACTCACAAAAAATGTATAAGTTGTTATTATGGGGGAAAATATCAATGTATTTCAATTATCGAAAAATATATTGAAAATTCATGTATTCAATGCTTTTTTAAATGACAACCCTTCTCAATCTACTTCAATCACGTCGCGGCCACTTTTTCCTACAATATTGAAAATGATTCAATTTTTCTCATTTCTTAACTTATTTGGTAGGTTCAAAAAAAATGCACAATCAAGAATTGGAATCGATTGAACTTTTCAATCGTTTTCAATGCAGGCCTTCTTACCGGGTAGTAGGTGAAGAGGTTTTGGCATACGCAAGCGGCCTGGGGACGGCTGATAACGGACTTCAGTCATTCGGGCGTCCGGTCGTCCGGCCGTTGGTATGTACATGTCATCAGGGAAAAAGGGAGGTTCCCAGATCCTCTTGACCGAGGGCTGAGATATAGTAAGATGATCGGGGATCTCAGATCCTCTAGGTAGAAGAGCGAGGGAGAGTAGAATAATTGGAGATCCCACATCCTCTTGACGGAGGTTCGGGAGATAACAGGGAAATTAGGGATCCCAAGTCATCCATGTTAAGGACCGAGAAATAGGAGGTTCATTATAGTCCAGGCGCCCTATGAAAAAAGGCTCATTTGGGGAAATAAATGCTACCTGCAATTTGACTTCGGATGATTGTAGTGCTAGCGTGTAGAACAAAAGCTCAATTTTTGTACCAAATATAGAAAAAGAGTTCTACTAATTGTTATAAAATTCACGAAGATATGCATTCTAAATTTATTGTTTATAATCGTGTCTGATTCACGGAAAAGTTCACAGAAAAGGATCGACGCAGTCAGTGGTAGTGGAGTGGGGGAATCCGCTGTGGCATGCCAGGAGCTCGTGCCGGAATTGAATTCACGTGTTCAAATTACATACAGTTTTAATACCTCAGTAACAAATTGATGTATCAAGATGTTTTTTTTTTAAATTTTAACTAGCTTTCCGTGCTGGTTACAAATCTGTTGGTTGCTTCTCGAAAAAATTATATCTAATACATATGATTAAACCAATTTTATTTATCTTTCCTAATTTTGCCATTAATATATTGTTTATTGGATTGAGTTTAATATATACCTTACTCTTTTAAAGATTTAAATTTGAAAAATTACTTTGGGAAAAAAAATGTAAAAAAATCTTCAAATATTGTCTAATAGCCATACTCACGCGACAGCAGCTTCCCCCACTTAGCCGCCACAGACCGCGTCAATCTTTCTTCCATAATCAGTCACAATAATCAACAACAAAATGATAATGCATTGCCTTGGAAATTTAATAACAAATAATACAGCTCTCATTCTGTACTTGATGTAACTTTCAGGTTTGTAGGTTGCAAATTGCAGTAGCAGTAATTTTTGAAGAAAAAAATATACCCCCCTCAATTACAATTTTTTTTAAATGTGTAGAAAAATAGAACATATAGAATGAATTTCATCCCGATTCCATTGAGTAAAAATTGACAAAGTTATTCTATTTGTTTATGACGCAAAAACATACCCTCTTTTTGTAGCCATTTTTCTGCAATTTGATATTGAAAAATCGTTTTGCCACTAAGTGTACTTGATAGAAGGACCTAAAAATAATAGGGTAATTGGGGTTCCCAGATCCTTTGGTAGAGAACCGAGATTTATTGGATACCTCGGTAGGGTGGGGATCCCAGATCCTATAGGTAGAGGACCAAGAGATTGGAGACATTAGGATCCCAGATCCTCTTGCTAAAGGACCGAGAGATTGGAGAAGTTAGGATCTTAGATCCTCTTGTCAGAGGACCAAGAGATAGGAGGATCATTAGCGATTCATTAGGACCGAGAGGTTTGGATATAATTAGGATATCAGATCCTCTTAGCAGAGAAACGAGAGAGTAGAGGGATATTTGGAGGACCCAGAGATTGGAGAAATTAGGATCTCAAATTCCTTCGACAGAGGAATGAGAATTTTTGTTATAATTAGGAGCCCAAAACTTCTTGACCGAGAGAGTACAGGGAAAATCGGGTGAACTAGGATTCCAGATCCTCTAGGTAGAGGACCGAGAGGCAACAGTAGAAGGAAAGATCGCAGATCCTCTTGTCCAAGGAACGAGAGCGGAGATTAAAAGGAAAACAAAAAACTTGTAGGAGGCTTGGGAGCAAAGGAGGAGCTAGACTACATTTTATAAAAAATACTTACCATCACTAAGTAACTTTACCGGCGAAGGAGAACTCGCCAAGTTGGATATAGTTGTCTCCCGTCCTCTGAGGCTTCGCACCCCCCCCCCCCTCCTAAATCGAAGTTGATTCTCATTTTCCCCTTTTGATACACTTGGGTAAAATTAATAAATCGGGTTTTGTTTTCAGGATTTCACCACCAACAGCAATCTATTCTCTTTTTAGAAAAATAAACACAAGTCAAAAAAGGTTCAAGTCGCCAACACAGATTGTTTGAGCACGAAGCTCTTGTCACTTTTCGCGGATTTTCGTTGGGTGGAACGCTAAAGTAGAGCTTCCCTCTCGCTGGAATGGTAAAGTCGAGCTGACTCGAGCTGACCCTCGCTGGGTGCCGACTGGATTGATACGGACTCTGAGCTCGCCACGAGCGAATGTTTCTTGAGAGCAGCGCTGCGGCGCGAATAACAACTAATCGACCTATCGATGTATCGATTCGCCGAATACCGCTACTGGCACGCGAAAATTCAAATGAACCAAATTTCTAAAGAACTTCTTAAACCTATATTAAAGGATTGCGAATTTGCTGCAACCATAGCTAAAATAAAAGTATTGTCCGGTCAGTCTGTTTAAGTATGTTTGGGGGCTGTTGTTTTGAGTAGTGTAACACAAAATAATTTCAGAGAAACTAAATTATGTAACAGCTTTACTTTCAGTCTCTTTCAGTCTCTTAGACTGACTGCGTTTTGACCTGCTTAACAAAACTCCCTCAAGACCCTTTGTGTGCTTTTGAACCTGAGTGACTTTAGTATTTTTCAGTACTGGAAAACTATATATTCTCATACAAAATATTCACCGTTGCAGTTCCAACAAACTTTATGAAAGTAAATTTTACAATACAATTTCTAGCTCAGAGTTAGCTGTCCATGAATTTTTGCGGCGTGCCTGTTGACCCTTGTCAAACTGTAGTCCAGACATGCCCAACTCGGGGAAATTCCCTGCGAGAACACATGTTCCGCTCATGTTCTACTCTTTGACGTACGCGTCTACCACACGCATGCGTCTACTACCTATCTCGCTCTCTAGGAGAAAGAGTAGGGACGCGGAACATGTGTTCTCGCAGGGAATTTCCCCTAGTTGGGCATGTCTGCTCTAGTCCAGTGGTCGGCACGCTCTTGTCCAGGGCAGGCTACCCTGACCGGCCGGTCCAACGACCTACTTTCTGGTCAGGTACCTGCTAGCTTCGCAGACCGACCCTTTCCTCAGGGGTCCTTTGTTGGAAAGTAGAACAAATTGACAACATTTGAAAATCGTTAATTTTGTAATTAGCGATTTGAAAGTGATATTTTTGAAATCTGCATATTTCCGATTTCAACGATATGTCATTTGCCTATAAAGTTTGAAAATTTAAGAAGTATTTAGTATAAAATTGAATATTCAGCTAAATTTTTTTGATATTAAACTCCTTCGGAAAAATCGGAAAAATGCATAGATGCTGATCATGCTATTTTCAAATCGCTAGTTGAAAAATTAAAAGTTTTTAAATTTCCTTACTTTGACCTGCCTGTGGACAAAAGACCCCTGCTGGAGAAAGCGCACCCACACTGAAGTCCGTGAATAGAACGAAAAGTAGCAGAAAAAATTAAGCCAGGACGGGCCTGACCATACCTGAAAAGTGAGCAAAAAGTTTGCCGACCACTGCTCTAGTCGGTAGACACCCTGAAGCGAGTCGAATTAGCTGGAACGAATGACCCTTGCATTTTTATGAGATTACGGCCGGTTAGAAAAACTGACATTATGAAATCATAGATTAATTTAATTTTAAATCGCAGAATTAATTTATTTATATAATTACAAGAAGCATTGTTTGAACAATGATTATTTATTCAAACAATTTTTTCCCCCTGTAAGTCGTAAGAATTATTACATTTAGAAAGTAATATATTTTTTCAGGATATTTAGTACTTAAAAAAAAATTATTTGTGTAAACAATTTTTTTTCCGTAAATCGTAAACAAATATTATTTTCTGCAATTGATGACACAATTAACAAATGGTGAAAGTACTTTTTTTGTTTAGGATATTTACCAATAATTGAGTAATCGGTTCTGAATGTTGAGGCCGCACGGTTGAATATTTTTGTATAATTTCTTGCATACGTCATCTACATAATCATATCTCGAAACACACAGAGCCGCGTTTTCGATAAAATGTTTATATTATAGATATACAGGGTGTTCTTTTTAACTTGAGACAACGAAATATCTCAAAAAATACGCATCCTACGGAAAAAATGTCTGGAATACAAACTTTTTATTTTCGAAGGGGAAAAAAGATTTGCTAAAATTTACCCCACCCCCACCCCCACAGGAGGAAGGGGTGGGGGTAACTTTGTAATTTCAAATGGCAACCCCAATTTTTTATCACAGATTCAGATTCTCCTTTACGAAATACGTAAGTTTTATTCGGAAAATTTGTTTCGATTCGCGATAGATGGCGCTGCAATTACGAAAAATGAAATTGTTGACACTACTTTTAGCTCTACCCAGGAATAACGACCCGGACGTAGTAGTTGTCTATTCCCTTCGGGGTGCTTAATTTTGGTGAGTCCCCTTGCCTCTCACCATCCATCGGGGTGCTTGAACTTTTGGCAACGGGACAGTAAAAGTGATAAAAGTGTCGAAAACCATTCCCGAATGCAGTTGGTTGACGACAGTCGATTTTGGATGTAGACATTACATATCATCGAGTCTCCACTATCTACAATCCTCGACGTCATTCCGGCCGAGCGATAACCGCGTCTGTCCGTGCTTAACCCGGTAACAAGCGTTGAATTCAGAAGAATTAATATTTTCAGATTTCAGCGTAAAAGTGAAGATTATTTTATTCTTTTGAATGCGTGATTTTTCCATCTGTCTAAAATGCCATTATAAGAATAGGATATCTCCGAAACTAATTCACTTCTATTCCCACAGCGACAGCCGCATAGTTTCCTATTCCCCAAAAGAGAACGTGTTTTCAATATATTTAATTCCTTCTAATTGTACCGGTAGGCACACCTCACATAGATGTTTTGTATTCCCCCGAAGTGTTCATATTTTGAGTTTATTTAATTCCTTCTAATTCGTTCACAAAATATGTGTAATAAATTGATTTAATTCCTTCATGTGGAATATAAGTTTTGAAATTTTAATTCTATTCAATTCAAGTCTGCCTCTTTCGAATTAAAATTAATTTAATTCTCACATTTCAATAGATTTTATTTGTAATGTATTCTCCTCAATGTTAGAAAAGATTAATGCATTTTTTAAAACGTTTAAATAAATGATTAAAATATAAATAAATATAAATTTGAATCTTTTCCGAATGTATAAGTTATAACGATTTAATAATGAAAAAAAAAGTTAAATAAGTGCATCATAAATATGTAAATTGATAATAATATGGCCACGCTGAAAAAACCAGTTCTCGTCAGATCACTGAAGTTAAGCAGCGTTGGGCGCGGTTAGTACTAGGATAGGTGACCATTCGAGAATACTGTGTGCTGTTGGCATATTATGGGTGTGGTGAGCCCAAACTTGTAGTTATTTATAACTACAAGAAAAACTATCCACCTAGAAACACTACCCGAATTGGGTAGTGTCACGCCTACCCTGAAAGGGAAATGGCTTAATGGTATACATACATACACATAATTATTTTAAATAATTATAATAATCTTCCTTGTAGTATAATAAAAGAATAATTATTTAATAATGTTATTGAAATGTGTGATAAAATAAATAATTAAAACTAAAAAAAAAGGAAGAAATATAAAATTACAGTAATAATGAATGTACATTTTGTTAAATCTCTTGAAATCTTTTTAATTATTTTTAAATCCTTTAAAAATAATCTCTCATTATTAATTGCTTCACTGCATAATCATTTGAATTCTCAGAAATCCTGTAAAATTTCTTGAAAATCCTTTGAAATCTACCGAAATTCGCTAAAATCTATTGAAATCTCTTAAAATCCTTTATATTTTCTTAAATCACTAAAAATGTCTTGGAATCTTTTTAAATTTCTGGCAAATCCTAAAACCTTTTTCAATTCTATTCTAATAGGTTTATATTATATCACTTCCCCAGATAACAATCGTGCGACGCACGCATGTCGCCATCACCTGTCGCAATGCTGTGATGGGTAGGTAGAGTGCGTGCGTAATGCGTCTCATATCGCCATCACGACGTACTTCACGTATGACTGCGTATGACAGCCTGCCTGCGACGCATGCGTGCGTTCATCCTGTAGATAATAAATAATTCCATAATAATGATCTAATTAGATCTTAGATATTGTTTATTTATCAAAATTGAAATATTCCAAATTGTATCATTTGAAGAAAATAATAAAAATTATTGGTCCGCCTTTTCATGGAACAAAATGTGAAAAATTTCCAAATACTTTTTCTAACTTTTTCTTATATATATTTATAATATTTTTTCCAAATTAAAAAGAAAATTTCTTTCTTACTTTTCTTTAGCTGGAAAATTAACTTCGACAAAAACAAAATTTCGAGGCAAGAAAACGACTAAGTCAATCGTAGTTATGTGGTTAGAAAAAATATTTTGAACTCTGAAAGTTTGCTCCATGAGAATAGGCTGCCAAAAACGCATGCCTGTACTATTTTAATATCTTCGACGTTCTTTATTTATTTAAAAACTTAAATTTAAACTTTATTGGGATATCTAAAAAATTCCAATTAATCAAAAATGTTTATTTTGTACTCAAATAATATTTTGAAAATTCCCAATTTCAATTTTAAATGAGTTTTTTAAAAATGAGAATGTTGGTAAAATTATAATTTTGAATTTTAATTTCAAATAGCCCATGAAATACTTTTTATTTTTTATAACTGCAATTTGTAATTTTAATTGCATAAAATTTAGAATTTCTGTTTAGAAATTTGTTCAAGTATTTGCAGAAATTCAACTTAAATGTTTAATCGAATTTTCCTAATTTTGAGTACTTCTTTTTTGAATACTTTGATAGATCTTCAATTTTCTAATGAATTTGAATCAATTTTATAATGATGTTAATACTTTCACGTTGAGATAAGAAGTTTAAAAAGCGCGCTCAGTTGTTGAAAATGATATATGAGAATGATATATTATCGTGCCATTATAATCGTGCTCACTATCAATGTTATAGAAAGATAATATTTTAAATAACTTAGAATAACTCGGACAGTGTAGAATCACATTTAGTCAGATGGCCTGATTATACTATGTTTATACCACGCTTTGCACCCTTTACACGACGCTAAATATATAACCTTCAAAATTGTGTGATTTTCCATCGGGTGAAGTGGAAAAATTATGGTTGAAAACTGTAATTTGGTTTTGGTTGTAAATCCAAAATAACAATTTATTTATTTGACATAGATATTTGAATATATAAATAGTATTTTAGGATTCAGGGTTCAGTCGCACGATGATCGCATTTCACACGCACTCGTGCGACCATCACCCGTGCGAGCGATATGCGTCTCATATGAGGACGCATCTGTCATCTGTCATCGCGAATCAGGTCTGCTTGTGCACAAATATCACCAGACACAATTCGCAGTTGTGTGGAATCTTTCAAAGCTCGGATTAACAAGTGCATCGAAGTGCGAGGACACCATTTTGAGCACTTATTGTAAAATAATGAATCGAAATCAAGCATCCCTGTGGTGATAGGCAAGGGGACTCACCGAAATCAAGCACCCCGATGGATGGTGAGAGGCAAGGGGACTCACCGAAATTAAGCACCCCGAAGGGAATAGACAACTACTACGTCCGCGTCGTTATACCTGGGTAGAGCTAAAAGTAGTGTCAACAATTTCATTTTTCGCAATTGCAGCGCCATCTATCGCGAATCGAAACAAATTTTCCGAATAAAACTTACGTATTTCGTTAAAAAAAACACCCTGTATACATACATACATTGATTAGCAGTTCGAACTTGAAAGTTCATTGCCTCACTACCCGATTCGGGTAGTGTTTATAGGTGGATATTTACTACCAATGTGGGCCCACCACACCCACGACGGACCAACAGCACGTAGTATTCCTGAATGGTCACCCATCCACGTACTAACCGCGCCCAACAATGCTTAACTTCAGTGATCTTACGAGAACTGGTGTTTTCAGCATGGTATCGCCGTTATATAGATTATATATTATGGATTATACGCGCCGAAAATGCATAGACAACTAGCACTGAGCGTTAATGCTAATGTTCTTCCGTTTTTGATTATTAAACAAAATATAAACATTTTATCGAAAAATCGGCTCTATGGGCTTCAAGATATAGATGACGTTTGCAAGAAAATTAGAAGAAAATATTCAACCGTGCGGGCTCAAAATTCAGAACCGAGTATCAATTTCTAAATATGCTAAACAAAAAAAGTACTTTTACCATTCGTTAATTGTGACAATAATTGCAGTAAATAAGGTTTTGTTTACGATCTACGGGAAAAAAATTGTTTAATCAAATAAGTTTTTTTAAGTACTAAATATCCTGAAGAAAATATATAACTCTCTAAATACGTCCACTGTGTCAGTAATGACCGAAAATAACTTTTCATAATTTTTACGACTTACAGGGGGAAACAATCGTTTAAATAAATAATAATTGTTTAAACAAGTCAAAGTTATTTAGGAAATACTTGGAAACCCTTCACTTATGGATTAAAAATTATTCATGTTGAAAAAAAAAATATTTCGTCTTTAGAGTGAATTTGATAGAAAACGGTAGTGTAAATGTACAGAAGTTATATATTACATGAAGATTTCCATTCTTACTGCAAATATTAACCGATTTTTATGAATCAACCAATAATAAAATTATACTAAAATATTCAACCGTGTGGTCTCAAAATTCAGAACCGATTACACATTCTGATAAAGGGCCTTAAAGGTGTCACGCTGAACCCTCGTTACGTAAAGTTTAATTAAAAAGGAGAAAAAAAAAACAGCATGAAGTAACAGTCAAATATAATTTAATATTATTAAGCCTATACAACATTTATTAAATGAGTAAAATTACATCAATCGCAATATAATAAACGACGAAGTACTCATTACCCAATTTGCATATGAATCTGTCGCTCTAAATACTAAACTGTTCTTGTATACTGCTTATAAAAGTGAAAATGGATCAAAATATTTCTTTCTTTAATGGAAGAGAGGCTGTAAAGGTCTTAATGATTTACAGCATTCGCTATCTTACATAAAAATACAGCGTTAAAATATACATATTTCTCTCGTGTCTTAATAAAAATCTTTTCTTAACAATTATTTGTTATTTGAGTTGAAAGTGGCCGAACAGAGAACACTGAGATAAAATAAGTATTCGATAATATATAGTGAATCTTAATAATAAATCTGTTTAGCTCGATTTCCCTAATGTTAAAAATGTGTGGAAATACTTTCTCTCGTATTATGCCTAATGGTCAAAATTGGAACTCATTATTATAAATATACAGGAAACGTAATAAGTTTTCGTATCTTGTTCTTCACGAAACTATAAATTATGCTTGGACGAACTGCACAAACCATGTGTCTCTTACTTAATCCTTAACCCTTCTCGGTTTTCGATAGAATGATTCTTACAATTAAACAGTAGCCACACGCAATTTTACTTAATAAGCTAACTGAAAGTGTAATTAGAATATGATAAATTCACGGATTATTTTGCAGTTAAGATAATTTTGTAATTTAAATCATTATTTCGTATGACAAAATTTAAATGGCTCCAAAAAATCTAGGTCTGAAGGAATTCAGATGAATTTAAGCCACGTTTATCTACAATCGAAAACAAATCAATTTTTCCCGCTAATTCTGTATTTTAAAACGATAGTAAAATGACTTTTTTTCTATAAGAATTTTAATTTATCAGAAATCATTACAGATATTTTTCTCTTCCCTTAATTCCGTAATCTGTATATGGTGTATACTTTTCCTTGTCATGTATATAAAAACTGATGAATGTGCTGCAATAGAAAAGAAGGATCAGAAGTTTTTCATTAACGTACTCGGTTGATTGGCAGAATAAAGCAAATGGAATCGCATCGTGAAAATGTAGATATAAGATTATAGCCGCCGTGGTGGGTAGGGTATCGATTTCCAGAACTCGAATTTGCCAGAATGGAATTTTGTCAGAAGAACGCTAATTTCAGAGCGTGTAACTACGGGCAGACAATTTATGAATACAAGAGCGGTGTTTCTTTGTGAAATACCGCAAAGGTCGGTAAAGGGAGGTGTTTTCTTTACATAATAAAGCCACAGATGGTGATAAGCGTACATTATTACTGAGGATGCCAAATGAAACCCCCAAAGAGAACTTTGTTTTGAATATTTATTTAAATACTGGATACAATTCATTAATAAAAAGTTATTGTTAAAATGATTTTGAAATTGTGATTTGTCGAAAATTGTGTTTCTAGGTGTCAAAAATACCTCTTCTACCAGGAAGTTACGGTCCAAATAAAAATTTAATACACTTCACTGGATATTTGAAGATCTCATACCATTAGGTCATCCTGGTAGGCCAGGTATTAAAAGTACATCTTCCCCGAGGAAGTTTGGTTAAGAACTGAAATGTAAGATACCCGGATGACTTTGTGAAGGACTCTTCGTACGAATAATTATTTCTGGTAGTCCGGGTATTAAAAATATATCTTCCCCGAGGAAGTTAGGTTATAAGACTAAGAATTTAACATACCCGGATGATTTTAAAAAGGTTTCGTTGTACTAAAAATTAATCGTGGTTGTCCAGGTATTAAAAATACATCTTCTCCGAGGAAGTTTGGTTAGAAACTGAAATGTAAGATACCCGGATTACTTTATAAAGGACTCTTAATTAATTCTGGTAGTCCGGGTAATAAAAATACATCTTTCCCGAGGAAGTTTGGTTAAGAATTGAAATATAAGATACCAGGATTCTTTTAGAAGAGTCTCGTTGTACTGAAACTTAATCTTGGTTGTCCAGGTATTAAAAATACATCTTTCCCGAGAAAGTTTGCTCAACAATTTGAATCTAAGGTACCCGGTTGCTTTAAACTTCTTCGGTGAAGATGTTCTTTTATTACTTGGACTACCAGGATTAATTTTCAGCACGACGAGACCCTTATAAAAGCTTCTGGGTATCTTATATTTCAGTTACTAACCAAACTTCTTCAATAAAGATGTATTTTCAATACTTGGACTACCAGGATTATTTTTTAGCACGACGTGACCCTTATAAAAGCATCCGGGTATCTTACATTTCAATTCTCAATCAAACTTTCTGGGGAAAGATGTACTTTTAATACCCGGACAACCAGGATTAATTTTTAGTACGACGAGACTATTTTAAAAGCATCTGGGGATCTTAGAATTCAATTCTTAACCAAAATTTGTCGAGGAAGATGTATTTTTAATACCTGGATAACCAGGATTAATTTTCAGCACGACGAAATCATCCGGGTATGTTAAGTTCCTAGTCTTAACCAAACTTCCTCGGGGAAGATGTATTTTTAATACCTGGACAACCAGGATTAATTTTTAGTACGACGAGACCCTTATAAAACCATCCGGGTAACTCAGATTTCAATTCATAACCAAACTTCATCGGGGAAGATGTATTTTTAATACCTGGACAACCAGGATTAATTTTCAGTACGACGAAATCATCCAGGTATGTTAAGTTCCTAGTCTTAACCAAACTTCCTCGGGGAAGATGTATTTTTAATACCTAGACAACCAGGACTAATTTTTAGTACGACGAGACCCTTATAAAACCATCCGGGTATCTCAGATTTCAATGCTTAACCAAAATTCCTCGGGGAAGATGTATTTTTAATACCTGGACAACCAGGACTAATTTTTAGTACGACGAGACCCTTATAAAACCATCCGGGTATCTCAGATTTCAATGCTTAACCAAACTTCGTCGAGGAAGATGTATTTTCAATACCTGGACAATCAGGATTCATTTTAAGTACGACGAGACTCTTTTAAAAGAATCTGGGTATCTTAGATTTAAATTCTTAACCAAACGTCCTCGGGGAAGATGTATTTTCAATACCTGGACTACCAGAATTAATTTTTAGTACGACGAGACCTTTTTAAAATCATCCGGGTATGTTAAATTCTTAGTCCTAACCAAACTTCCTCGAGAAAGATGTATTTTTAATACCCGTACTACCAGAATGAATTATTCGTACGAAGAGTCCTTCATAACGTCATCCGAGTATCTTACATTTCAGTTCCTAAACAAACTTACTCGAGGAAGATGTATTTTTAACACCTAGAAACACAACTTTCGACAAACCACAATTTCAAAATCATTTTAACAATAACTTTTCATTAATAAATTGTATCCAGTATTCATAAATTGTCTGCCCGTAGTTACACGCTCTGAAATTAGCGTTCTTCTGACAAAATTTCATTCTGGCAAATTCGAGTTCTGGAAATCGATACCCTACCGCCGTGGTGGGGTACATATTCGATAAAAACAACAATCGATTGATCGAAAGACCATCTAAACTAAAACAATTGAATGTTTAATATTTTATATGAGCTCTTTAATGATGGCACACTGCATCGTCGAAACTCAATGGTTGTTGCTGATGCTAACTAGCGAAATTTTTTCCAACATATAATAACATTAAACTGTTTTGGTTCAAATGGCCTTTGGTTTAATCAATTGTTGGTTGATTCGAATATATACACAACTGGCCGTGAATAGTTGTGAGACTGCACACGAGTACCGTCCGACGGTCCGAAAAACACTTGAATTCTCTCACGGGTCTCTCAATGCCTTAATCAGTTTCATAATTGTTTACTAAACGAAACATGTGATTAACATCATTGCATTCTGAAATATTTTTATTTCTTAAAGATTGAAATATTTTGTCATAGGGAAATTCGGAGAAAAAGATTGATAATAATTGATAAGTTGACAAGCAATTTTTTGTTGCGGACTTTTACTTGAAAGGACTGAACTCTTAGACTAGTAGAGGAATAGTTTCATAGAATTTGGTGGCTTGAAATGCCTTCGGGACGTAACTCATCCTCAAAACTACCTCTGAGTGGGGGTAGCATGTAGATCAGGGCTCACCAGAAGGCAGTCATTGACAGCCTTGACTGCCAGTGGCAGTCAAAAGACTAGGTCAAATAGGCCCCAATAAATTTTTGTCGAACTTTTCCTTCGACTGGTCCCTCATTCTTCTCGGTAAATTAAAGTTTGAAATAAAAAAATGAAATGTATTGTGAATTGGAGTACAAAAAATTCAGACACTTCGGTGTGAACGATGGCCGTAAGGAGCCGTGACCGTAAAGACCCTAACCCTTCCCAGGATTCCTGGAAATCGAAGAAAAAAATGACAGAAAAACTTTCTGGCAGTCAAACACTTGTCGTGGCAGTCAACACCTTCTGAACGTGGTGAGCCCTGATGTAGATGATTTGAAAAGGAACAGAAGGACCTTAGGTGACCCTGCCGATGAAACAGCACTGAATCGTCACTGGCGAACAACACAAAATTGTTTTCAAAGTATTAACACTTTTTTTAATATATGAATTTTCTCATTATATATATTTTATACTTATAAATTATATACTAATATACTATTCTGAAGTTGAATTCGAAAATATTGTCTGTTTTGACGTATATCATTCCATTTACGAGATACATTATGTTCATTCCAATTTTAAAGTTTTCAAAAAAAGTTAGATATATGAAATTATCGAAACCCGTAGATTCTGAATTTCTAACTTTCGCAGAGGTAATTTCAAAGTTTTACAAATTTTAATTTTTCATTTGTAATCCCTATCAGCTGCTCTACTTGGTAGCCTATTCGCAGATATAAAGGGAACTTCTGCAGGCATTTAAAACTGGAGTCTGAGTAGCTTTAAAAGAGCAGTACTGAAACGGCACCGGACAGTGACGTTTGAGTGCCGTTTCATTGCCGTTCAATCGGCAGGGGACCGCTGGACGGAACTCGATTGTCTACCAATGGGCATTTTGACCACGGAGCGGAACTCATGTATACCGAGATGTCCAGTTTTCAGGACAAATAGGTAAAATCTTGAAAACTACCAATGGGCATTTTGACCACGGAGCGGAACTCATGTATACCGAGATGTCCAGTTTTCAGGACAAATAGGTAAAATCTTGAAAACTTGATTAGCGGAGTTGAAAAAAGCAGGAAGGGGGAAGGGGGATTTGGACGAATAGACACTGCGTAGAAGTATATATAGATACGTATGTTGTAACTTGGCCCTAGATACGTATATACATAAGTACATGAAACCTATAATTATCGATCAGTAGATCCAAATTAATTGTGGCTCGATGTCGGCTTATGACCATTCAGTAGAGGAGAAGCTGACCAGTTTTGCAGATTCGTCAGCAGGCACAAGACTTCTTTGAACTTGTTGGAGATTGATTCAGTGCAAACCTTTCGCCATCGTTCGGGTCCTCAGAGCCGGATACCTTCATGATTTGATCGTTCTGGAGTATCTGAAGAAGAGAATAATTTTTGTAAATATTTAATACTAGGGTCGTCCACTGACTCTCATCTGAAACGTGTTGCGAACATTTAAAAAGAATCGGAGATTTCGGTATAAGTAAGATTAAGCCTCTAATTAATTAAAAAAATTATCCGTATTTTAGTTGTAAACTGTATTCAAAGTGGCAAGAATATAGTGAAAGTGGCTATTTTCACGTCCATTTGAAATGCTTTAAACTAGTAAAGTATATATTGAAATTGAACCTAGCGACGACATAATGATTGAGTGCCTTTAAATTTTGTATTTTACCACTTTATAGTCGACTTTATAAAGAAATTATATGCAAAATCTATTTTCATACGAGATTAAAGGTATTTGGTATTTGGTAGAGAATATGATAGAAGAGAAAGTGGGAGAACGAAGGAATGAAAAGGAGGAGAGGGCGAATAGGGAAAGGATAAGGGCAATGGAGTTGAGAATGGAGAGAAAGAAGAAGATAGACAGGAGAAATAATATTGTGATAAGAGGGTTGAAGCTGAAGAGCGGGGAAGAAAGGGCGTTGGAGAGCTGGAAAGAAAAGTTAGGGGTAATGCGAAATAAAAATAGGATAAAGGATAAGGAAGTTTTCATCGATCACGATTTGACGAGAAAGGAAAGGGATGTACAGAGAATGCTGTATGACAGGGATAGGAGGGAGAGGAGTGAAGGGAGATCGGCGAAGGTAGGATATCAGAAAATAAAAATAGACGAGAAAATGTGGGTGTGGGACGAGGAGAAAGAGCTGTTGAAGGAAGTGCAGGGGAATTTGTTTTATAGGAAGTAGGAGGGCGGGGGTAACGCAGGGTACAGAAGTAGTGAAGGTGCTGCACTGGAACGTAGCAGGGGTAAAGAAGAAGGATTAGGAGTTCTGGAGGTATATCCAGGAATTTGATGTTGTGGGACTGGTAGAGACGTGGGTAGAAAGAAAGGAATGGGATAGAATAGAGCCAAAGCTGCCAAGGGGATATAGCTCGAGACTCCAGGAGGCGGTCAGAGTGAAGAAGAAAGGAAGGGCTAGTGGGGGAATTAAAGAAAGGGTGGAAGACTTGCTAGGCGAAAGAGGGGAGAGTATGGTGGTACTGGGTGGGGACTTTAATGCGAGGATGGGGAGGGAAGGGGAGAGCTTCGAAAAGAAATCGAAGGATAATATAATAAAGAAGAAGGAGGAGATTCTAAGGGACTGGATGGAGGATAGAAGCTGGGCGGTGGCGAATGGTATGACAACTGGGGACGAAGAGGGAGAATACACATATGTAATTAAGGTGGGGGTATCGATGATAGACTATGTGGACATCAATATGCAAGGATGAGAGGAGACGGACAAATTCGCAGTAGAGGAGAGTGGAATCAGACCATCAGCCATTAGGACTGTGGATAAGAGGGGAGGGTCGCGGAAGGCAAGGTGTGGAAGAAGTCTCGATAGGGGAGAGGGTGACCTGGGCGAGGGAGAGGATAGAGAAGTATCAGGAGCAGTTAGGAAAGGTACGCTTTGAAGGAGAGTCGGTGGAAGCGATATGGGAGGATCTGAAAGAGAAGATGAAAGGGTGTGTGCAAAAGAAGTTATTTAGAAAGAAGAAGAAAGGAATGGTGAAGCCGTGTTAGGATAGGGAATGTAAAAAGATGAAAAGGAAGGTGAAGAGGAAGTACAAGAAGTGGAAAGAGGGTAATGCGAAAAGGGAGGAGTACGTAGAAATGAGGAAGGGGTTTAGATTGATGTGTAAGAAGAAAGAACAGGAAAAGGAGAAAGATCTGGAAGAGGTGTTAGGAAATATTAAAACAGAGGGGGATGTCTGGAAGATAATAAATAGGTTTAGGAAGCGTAGAGTTGGGGTAAGCGAGAAGATAGGGACTGAGGAGTGGAGGGTGTTTTTGAAAGAATCATTTCAGGTCTCAGATTCAAGGAAGAGGGATGGTGGGAGTAGAAGAACGGGGGATGCAGAGATGGAGTAGTTGAATGACAAGGAGATTGAGAAACAGATAAGGAAGTTAAGGAGGTCAAAAGCAGCAGGGCTGGACGGGGTAGAGAACGAAGCATGGCTGTTTAGGTTATATTCTGAAAACCAAAGTTATTTCAAATAAAATAAGTAACAACGATTTAACAACGTAACGACTTACTTAAATTTAACAATTATTTACAGTATCTGATCTATTTATTTTACTATGAGTATGAAATCGCCGCTGGCGATTCGAACCCGACCTGAACTACCTAACTTGAGCCTAAACCTAAACCTAGCGCACTAACCAACTGAGCTATCAAACCGCTTTGATCTTGTCGACCAAATCTCAGCCAAGCTCTTTCGCTGAAAGGCCAGGGCTAACTGAGGAGTATATATATTTTCGGTTGATATTTTTTATGAACAGATGAATTATAAAATGCTTGATGTCCAAAATTTAAATTGATATTTTATAACACAAAATATTTTCTCATGAAACTTAAGTAAAATATTTGTATATTATTAGCCATTTATGTTACAGATTGTTTTAAGGCCATGTCAGCGTAAACAAAACAAAAAATTTTATAATCATAAAAATTTAGGACCTGACCCGCGTTTTTTAGTGCTTCATATTTACTTTCCCAAATTTTCAACTCGAAATCGCATTTCGTGAGAACGTAAGTTGGTTTTGAAAAAAATGTGAACAAAAAATTTGAGGTTTCGCTCACATGGCCTGATATTAAAAATTTTAAAAAGTATGCTTAAAAATTTTTTTGGATTCCCAAAAGTTGGAATTTGGAAAATAATTGTTTAACAGGGAATTTTCGTGTTATAAAGTTTTATGTTATTACACTGGGACACCGGTTTACCGGGGGTTTTGGAGGTGGCCTCAATGGTCTTCATGCTAAATCGGGGTTCTCTGAACCGTTCTTCTTCTCCGTCTTGCTTGTGGCTTCTTACAGTGCCGGACCGTAAACTGCGCAACACCGTTGACCTTGCAAGCACCTCTCTCTCGCCCCCTTTGACCACCTCGTCCGGTATATCGGGTTCCGGTAAACCGGAGTCCCAGTGTTTTTCAAACCTAATAATAACCATTCAGAGGGAATAGAACGTAATCACAAAAATATTCAATTAATTTGTGATTTCTGTTCATATGTTGAAGCTCCAAAATTCCAGGCATTTATTACTTTCAGAATCTTTGTGTTATAATGAAAATCTTATAATTTAATTGTAAAAATGGTCATATTTGGCATAATAAAATAAAAATATTGAAATTTCAATAAGATTTTCCAGAATGAAAAAAAAATCAACGATTCTAGTAATATAATTTAGTAGAAGTCTGAGAGAAGAAACAAAAGCTTGAAACTTGAACAGAAATATTGTATAACTTTAAAGTTGAATGTGGACATTTAATCTAAGGCTAGCTGAAATTAGAAGAAATAAGTCGTAAAAAATTAAAGGGTTTAGTTACTTTAATAACATGTTGCTAAAGTTTGTTTCTAGGTTCACCGAATTTTGATGAACGTAGAACAAATATTTTCGGTGAGCCCACGGGAGCTTGTAATGGCCGGCTAGGTTCGCCGAAATTCAGTGAGCGTAGCACAAATATTTTCGGTGAGCCTAAACACTTCGTTTCCTAAAAATCAGTATTTACTTTTTGATTTTTACCAAATACTAGAATGCACGTGGAGTGGAGTCGAGTAGAATCACAATTTGGCGGTCAAAAGTAACTTATATCTAGGAAAATCTATTAAAAGCTTCATGTCTGAATTTACAATTGATCGAATTTTAATAATACGTACAAAATTATTTACAAAATCTTATATGTTCTCCAGATACGAATAAAAATGTCCAAGCGTGTCTGCGTCAAGTTTCAGTCGCAGCTCAAGAAACCGTGCAGATTTTTTAAGTTTTATTGCCTTAAATGAAAGATAAGACTTTAAAGACTGTGTGATTTTATGAAATGAATGACACGGAGGCTGATTTTCTAGCATCCTTATTAAAATGCCCTTGCAGTGAAACTGATCTTAATCGGAAAATGTTCCGCAGTGATGAAACTTGATGGCCCCACTGATTTTTTAATCAACTCAATAACTCAAGAGATGATGTTATAACATCCTCAGAAAACCGCCATCGCAGTAAAACCGATCTGAATTTATTTTGAGGGTTGTTAGAAACATTAATGCATCCCCTACTAAGATCGAACATTTTCCGCAGTAATAAAAGTTGGTGTGTGCACTGTTTTTTGATCTACTCATTGCCCTGGGGTATAAAGCTCTAACATCCTCAGGAAAACTTCATTACAGTAACATGGATCTGAATTAGCTGTAAGGGGTGTTGGTACTTTTTTTGTTTCCGGTACTTAGAAATGTCGAAAAAAGTATGCAGTGATGAAATTTGATGGCCCCACTGAGTTTTTCATCAACTCAATGACACGGGTACGAAAGATCCAAAAATTTTCCGCAGTAATGAAAGTTGATGCCCCCACTCATTTTTCAATCAATTCAATGACCCAAGGAATGATGTTCGAACATTTTTAAGAAAGCACCCTTGCAGTAAAATCGATCTGAATTTACAGTGGGGGGTGTTGGATATTTGCGCTTATCACCTAATGCGGAAAATTTTCAATCTTTCTTAGTAGGGGACGAACAAATATTTCTAACACATCTCAGTGTAAATTCAGATCGTCGTTACTGCCAGGATGTTTTCCTGATAACATTAGAAAGTTATTCCTAAGATGTCAATAAGTTGAGCAAAAAATCAGTGGGCCAAAAACTTTCATTACAGCGGAAATTTTCGACCTATGTATCTTAGTGAGGGATAAACAAATATTTCTATGACCTCTCAAGGTAAATTCAAATCAATGTCACTGTAAGGATGTTTTCATGAAGATGTTGTGTCATTGAGTTGATAAAAAAAATGACTAGGGCCAGAAACTTTCATGAATTCGGAAATTTTTTTGATCTTTCTTAGTAGGGGATGAACAAATATTTCTAACGCCCCTCAAAATAAATTCAGGTTGGTTTCATTGCGAGGATCGTTTCCCAGGGACTTTATGACATCAGCTCTTGGTTCATCGAGATAATAAAAACATCAGTGGGGCCAACTACTTTCATTACTGCAGAAATTTTGCGATGCTTCTAAGTACGCGAAAGAAAAAAAGTCCCAAATCCCCAGAGAGTTAATTGAGATCGGTGTCCCTGCAAGGGCATTCTAAAGAGGATATTAATTAATGTTAATACTGTTTTCCACTTTACTAGAACATAATCGGCCATGAAATGCATTTGATCAATGGTTCTCGATGGTTCTATGATTATGTTAGAACATCATCCCATGGGTCATTGACTAGATTAATAAATCAGTGAGGTCAACAGTTGACGTTACTGCGGAAAGTTTTCGAATTTTTTTAGTAGGGGACGAACAAATATTGCCAAAACCCCATAAATTAAATTCAGAACAATGTCCTGCAGAGATTGTTTTTTGAGGATGTTAAAACTTCATATCCAAAGTCATTCATTTGATAAAAAATTAGTGGCGCCATCAACTTTCATTACCCCGAAAATTTTTCGATATATTTCTCAGTAGGGGATGAACAAACATTTCTAACAGTCCTAATTGTAAATTTAGATAGGTGTCATAACGAGGGTAGTTTCCTAAGGATGTAAGAAAATTATTCCTTGGTTCATTGAGATAATAGAAAAATCAATGGGGCCAAGAATTTTCATTATTGCGGAAAATTTTCGACCTTCCTTAGTAGGGGTGGTTTCTGTACATTTTTTTGCTTCCGAAAGCTTCAAAAGAGCCTAAAAGTCCAAAGTGCTTCGTTTTCTCCGAGTTTGATTTTTTAGTCGGGGTTTTTTTTCGAGCTAGATGTGCTTTTTGAAAATTGTTTTTTGGTACATTCAAGAGGTCAAAAAAAGCCTAGAAGTCTGATGAACATCATTATCTTCAAGTTTGATTTTTTACATCGGCGTTTGTTTTGTAGATACAGGGGTGGTTTTTGGAAATTTGGTTGAACATTCGAAGGGCCAAGAGAGCCAAAAATTCTCATGAAATATTTTTCCCCAAGTTCGAATTTTTACAAAGAGGGTGGTTTTTTGTACATTTAGGTGGTTTTTGGAAATTATTTATGGGTGCCTTCGAGAGCCTAAAAAATGCCTAAAAGTCTGATGTACTTCATTATATCCACGTTTGATTTTTTACATAGGGGTTTGTGTTTTTGAAATTTTTTTTAAGCATTCGAGATCCCAGAAAAGCTCAAAAATGTGATGTACTTTGTTTTTTCCAAGTTTGAGTTTTTACAAATGGGGTGGTGTTTCTATACATAAGGGTAGTTTTGGAAATTTGTTGTTGGCGTGTTCGAGAGTCCAAAAAATACCCAAATTCCGTCGGATGCGGTTTTTAATTTTTTCAAATTTGTATATAGTGGGGAACCCTGGAGAAGGGGATGAGAGCGGAACGGCGAGATCAGGGGAAGAGGTTGTTATTGACCGTTATATTTGATTTGATTTAAAGGGGCTACGAAATCCTAAACGAATCCCTAAACACCTTGAGAGATTCAATATTATAGATCTAGTAAGAATCTTTACTTTACAACTTACTTTATTGACAAGGAATCGAGCAGCCTCTTCGATGTTGATATTTTCTTTGGCTGACGTCTCGAACCACCCGGAGAAGTTTTTCTCCTTGCAGTATTCATCCATCTTGGCAGGAGTATTCACCAAACCCTCCTTCTGCTGATCACACTTATTTGCTAACAGAACACAAGGTATTGGCGAACCATCCGGAAGTTGAACTTTCGAATCAAGATCTTGTTTCCACTTCACTACGGCTTCCAAGGTAGCGCTTCTCGTCACGTCGAACACAATGAACGCACCCACTGCTTCTTTGTAGTATACCCTTGTCATATTTCCGAATCTTTCTTGTCCTGTAGCACAGAATTACATTTTTTATATCAAAACATCGGTGGGTAATTGAAATAAAAGCACTGTTAATCCAAAAGATATTTTTAATAACATAATTGGATAAAAACGCTGCAAATAGTTAAGACTATATCAAAAGTCGTGAATGTGGTCCCAGGTGAAAAAGAAATATATAGTGAACAAAACGCTGATATTTTCCATTTGTTTTATAGAGAAAAATTCATAAAACTAACTAAAAATATCATTGTCTTGTTCACTATATATAAACTACATATAACGTTTTCACCTGGGGTTGTAACTGTAAATAATGTCGTATTTAATGTAGTTTTCAACTTTTTCCAGCGTTGGTACCTTTTGGTGTCTAAATAAGCTGTGTGAAAGGAGAAGCTGATCAATTTTTATCTATAGAATGCTCAACATTTATCGAATTTTCTTGATTAATTGGATATTTTTTTATTTAAATAATTATAAACCAAAATATATTGCACATGTTTACAATGATAATTCAGTTATTTTTTGGAATAATTTACTTTATAAATGAAAATGGTGTAAAATTGTCCCAGGTAATAAGTTTCGTTTGCTAAAAAAATATATTTATAGAAAGCAATGTCAAACCTAATGTCTGAATCTCAGATAATAAAATATACAGATTTTTCTGTGTAATCTCCGGCGTTTTTTGGGGCTCGCCGTTCTTTGATAAGGATTTTGTCACAGATGGATGCCTTTTTTAACGCGATACTTTCGTGATTCCATAGAGCTAAGTAATAGCTCGAAAATATTTCTTGTTCTTTTTAGATTAAAATAAAAAAAGTTATGCAACTCTTTCTGAGTGAAAACGGGTGTTTTTTGGGACGCGCCATTCCTTCCGCAAGGGTTTTCTCGCAAATTCTTTCTTCTTTTAAGCGTCTCTTTCACGGTTCAGTACAGCTAAGTTATAGCTCGAAAAGAATTTCTTGTTTTCTTAAAAGTAAAGGCGTTAAGGCGCTTCCTCAGGTTTGATTTTTAGCCCATGTATCACAAATGACATGGTTCCTCCTACAAGGATGAATTGTTCGATGTGATATTTTAACCACATAATCTCAATGGCATAATACATAAAAAGAAAGTCTTCGATTTTTGAAAAATGGTCTTGTTTTTTTTTTTTTTTTTTTTTAATTAATCGAAAATGTGCTTCATTTCTGCGCCTGGAAAGGAGCAATCCGCCACCGGGAAAGTACCCCCGTTGAACCGAAAACAGGCGCTCCGAATTTGAAAGGAAATTTTCCCTAATTCACCGTGAACTTTTTCGAGGATGCTTCACCCCAGGGGGCGGCCGTAACTCATCCTTCCTTTCCATTGTTACGGTGTGACACGATTGGAGCCGCTTGAACGAAATTGATAATTATTAAAATATGCAGAAATTTAATTTTTATATGCTGCATTACGTTCATTACATAATGACGAGACGATTAAAAAAAGATATAACAAAATCGGTCAACCCGTTCAAATTCTGTTGGGAGTTTTGGTAATTTAGCATTTTATTTCAGATTACCTTCAATATTGAGAATATTGACCGATTTTCCTAATCCTAACCCTAATCGGATTGATATCCAGGTCTGATAGGTACTTTGTACTTTCATAAGAAGATATCTTGCATTATTTGGTTGAAAAATCATTTTGTTTTAAACTCGTTTTTTTTTTTGGTTCAAAATTAATTTTGTACACTGAAAATGTAATTCAATTTTTTGTTGAATATTCATATTTTTTCATATTTAAGATAATAATAAAGTAGATCAAACTTGAAGTATTTTTTTTTTAATTTTAAATTAAAATTGAAAATTATTTTACCTTTTTCGTTGAAAGTTTCTAAAAATTCGTCTTTTTCGTAGAAAATTAATCTTCTTGCTTGAAATTTAATCTTTTTCGGTTCAAAATTCAACTATTTGGTTAAAAAACTTAAAATATTTTTTATTTAAGATTAACATCTTTTTTGTTTGAAATATGAACTATTACATGTGTCGTTGAGAAGTCATCAGCTCTTTGGGTTCAAAATGAAACTATAGTTTCAACTTTTATACTTTGTTATACTTTTTACACTTTTCTTTATACTTTATACTTTTAACTTACTATAAGCAGTTAAAAGTTGAAAATGCATATTTTTTTGTAGAAAATTAATCTTTCCAGTTGAAAATTCATCTTTGTAGGTCAAAATGCAACTATTAATTTGAAAATGTAAATATTGTGTTGAAATATCAACTTTTCAGGTTAAAACTTCAACTATCTTCTACAAATTTCGTCTTCTTTGGCTTGAAAATTCATCTATTTTGGCATAAAATTCAACTATTTCCTCTAAAATTAACTTTTTGGCTGAAAATTCAACCATTTGAGTGGAAGTTTATCTTTGTAGCTTGAGAATTGAACTAGCTACTTGAAAATGAAATTGTTTTTCGTTGAGGTTTAATGTTTTTGGTTTAAAAATTCGACCATTGGCTTGAAAATGGTTCTTTGCAGGTGGAAAATTACATTATTTGGTTCAAACTACCACTACGTTGTTGAACATTTGTTTCTTTTTCTGGATATTTCAACAATTGGATTTTAAATGCAACTGCTTGGTTGAAACTTACTTTTTTTTGTAGAAAATTGAAATATTTCTTTGAAAATTATTTTTTATGTTGAACATTTTCCCTGTAAGGTTCAAAAGTCAACTGCTTTCTAAAAGACTAGACTTTTTATGTAGGAGATGCAATATATTTTGACTTGAAATCTTAGAAATTTAAAGCGTTTCATATTGAATTCAATATGGTACCTACATTAATTTTATTTCAAAAAATTTATTCCGCTACTACATCTCCATTTTCTTGAAAAATCATCCTATTTCACCCATTTTGAGAGAATTTTTGGCTGTGAAGTCTGAGAGTATCAAAACACCTGAAACTGCACTCGCTTTTTGTAGGAAATCTTCCGAATAAAATTGTTTCATTCGAGATTCAGTTTGCGTGACTTTCGAATTATGACCATTACATTCCTATACTTTTTAAAAAATTGTCTTATCTTTTTTTGTTCCGGAGATATCCTGCGAAATGTGAGTGTATGTTTTTAATTGATTGTTTTTTAGGTTTCCTCATACTCCTGGACGATGCTTAATTGTTTCTTCAATTGCATTATAAAATTGAATAACAATGATTCTTAATTTGCACACGTAGAATATTACTGTATATTACTGTATTGGACTGTTTTCTCGAAAATTCGTTTATTCCCCTACTATTATGCTGTCCAAACTAAAAATATACGTAAGTGACATTTTGATGAAAAATGAGTTTTTGGTATCGTTGGATTCGTAACAGAAACCTGCGTCTAACTGTATCAATAAAAACTATTAATTGTTACTACTTATTTCAAAAAACGATTGACACAAAGCACTTTGCGTTTCCCGAGATTTGTAATTTTGTATAAGGCTTCTAATACGTCATCAACATACAAATAAAAAAGAACCTGAAGAACTTTGTGTCTTTCTTGCCTTGTAAAAGTGACCGAGTGCGGAGCGAATTTACAGAGGAAAAGAATCGCTTGCCCTTACGTATGTTTTAGCCTTGTGATATAGCTCGGACTCGGACCGGAAATCCAAGGGAAATAAGTCCCGGCTAGATTCGGCTATACACTAGCGACGATCGTTCGGGTAAGTTCGGGACAGCCGCTCGTTCGCAAGTACCTCGGTGTTTGCCTTGTAGTTTTGACTTTCAGACTTTCTGAAATTGCATTATAAAATTGCATAACAATGATTCTTCATTTGTAGACGTAGAATATTACTGTTTATTACTACATTGAACTATTTTCTGGGTAATTCGTTCTTTTTGTTTGTTTTAAATTGATTTTTTAAACTGAAAATGTAAATATTCTATTTTTGTGTGAAAATTGATCGTTTTTATTTGAAAATTCTAGGATCTCGTTGAAACATCGTGTATTTTGTCGAAAATTCGTTCTTTCTGGTCGAAAATAAACCTCCTTGGTTGAAAATTCATCTTTTTGCTTCAAAATTCAAGCCATTTTGAGATGTCTTTTTTGGTTGGATTCATCCGTTTTTTATTAAAAACTACATTGGTTTTTCCTTGAAATATCCACTACTACATGTTTATTGCAGATTTCATCATCTTTTTCATGAAAATTTAATTACTTAGTTGAATGATTCATGTGAAAATGTTGTTGAAATGCAATATTTGTAAAATAAAAAATTTCCAGCGGTCCACAGTAATTTTACCTACATGTGAATAATTATGTTTTTAGTATTAGTTCATTACTTTATAATCTATAATTACTTTATATATATTAATTGAGGAAACTGAAAAAAAATTATTTATAATGAACTGACGGAACTGAAGATAGTACAGTTGTATATTTATGTACAAAAAACGAACAATTTGTTATACTCTGCAAATTTTTCAACGGAAATTTGTTTAGAAATGTTTAAGGTACCACCATGAACTTTTTCAGATTTTTCCTATTATTTTTTCAATAAAAAACTATGTTCCAAAGTTCACTGTCTTTAAAAGCTGTCAAATTTCCCTACTTCTCAACAGATTTTCGGGTCTGTAAGCTATACAAATTTTTTTGACATATTCGTTTTAGGCTCATTACACTGTTAGAAAAATCTGTATTAAATTTAATACAAATGTATATGAAGTCATTTGCATACACGGTAGTTGAAATTTAATATACATTACAATATGAATAGCTGTACACTTTATATTAAATATAATATACAGGTCGGTATAGCAGCGTACTTGAAAACTCAAAGTGCTTTTATTTCTTTAAATCTTATCAAATATTCACAATTGAAGTAATAATCTAGAATTCGTCGAATGAATTCCTTTTTATGATCAAAGTGCAACGTACATGTGGAACTCTTTCCAAAATTTGCCCTGAATGGTAGAAATTTAATGTGAGTACAGTTGATTGTAGGTTAGGTCTGTCATTTATTTGCGTAATTGAACTTTTCGACTTGAAATCCAATTTTGTTTTTGGTTAACTGGTACAAGATATCGTGTTTAATTATTAAGAATTGAAAATTACTGCTAATCTTATTTTGATTTTGTGTAAAATGGAATTATCTGAGCAATTATCATGAATGTATATGAAATTTAATAAACACGTACCGAAATAGCGATTTCATATACTTGAGATATTAATTTTAATATACATTGGTATTTTCAATTTAATACTATTTTTAACAGTGTAACGTACAACATTTTGACCTTTAAAATGATCCTTCATTCATTGAGCTACCATTTTTTCTTCACTTACTTTTTTAACGTCAAAGCCAGAGGACTCGAATTTTCTCGCCGATAGTAGGTGCAATGTTTGAAATCTATCAGAAATCTGTTTATTCTATCCAAATTCTTTGCGAAATCTTCCGAAAATCATTGAAACCTTGTAAATCGACCGTAAATGTGAGCGAAACCTTCCACATTTTTTCGAAATCTTTGGGAAAATAAGGAAAACTTTGTGCAATTTTTTAAATGTATATGAAATCTTTACGAAAATTGTAAAATGTTTGTGAACTCTGTGTGAAATATTTAAAAATCTTCAAAAAATGTCTGAAATTTTCGCACCATTTGTGAAATTTGCGAATTGCTTAATATTAATAAATTTTATAATAAGTTCTTCATTAATCATCGATCAGGCAATTAATTAATCTGATGTGTGAAAGTTTATTTTATAAACAAATTATGTAGAAGAAAGCATAGTTTCGGCGGTTTTTGAATGAAAGTAAAATTTATTATGTGCTACACGGAATTCTCATATTTTCATTGATTTTTATTATGAAATATAAAAGTTCTTATAAGGTAAGGTATCCGATACTAATAAAAATACGTCACATTTTCGGTTACATTTTTTTATTTTGCAAAAAACGTTCTTAAATTTTTGTTATGAAGTTTTGACGAATGAGTAATGTCGCTTTGTTCTAGATATGTTGAGAAGATAAGACCTAAAAAGTGATCAAAAGTTGATGAAAGGTATGGGAGATTCGTTTACCGTAACCATCGAAAACATTTAGGGAGACACGTGTATAATTAAATTTTCTCTACTAATACATCAGATAAATTTAAATATTTCTTATGAATTTTATAGTTTTTTAGTCAAACTTTCAAACTATCAATTATAAGTTCAAAGATAATCCACTATGAATTAAATACAAGTCTCTAAACTTGGCGCCGTGTACGTAGAGACATCCCAAAAAGGCATTTTTCGAGTATTTGGGAGCATTTTTCTAAGACATACGATAATGCAACATGATTTTTTCTTACGGAGGTATTGTATTGTGCTGAAATGAAGAAGTTAGCCACGTTGGATAAAGAAACACTACTTAGTTTAGTTACTAGAGGTCCGAGACACAAAAGTGCCCTGTTTGGAGAATCACCCATATAGATATCGACACACCAAAACACACTCAGCAGTGTCTCAACATTTTGTTGACACACAGGGATGCTTTTCAGGCTATGAACCAGTCCGGGTATAACCGTCGCAACTCCCTTATAAGGTCTTTATACCTCTCTTTCTTTTCTTTCTCCTTGGCTGTGACGTTTTTGTCAGCTGGTGCCGAAAATTCGATAACGAACATGGTTCGTTTCTCGAAGTCAAGGAGAACTATGTCAGGCCTCGAGTACGCAACAGAAACAATTGTCGAAAATATGAAGTTCCAGTATATACGGCACTTCTTATTTTCGACAATTGACTCTATTTCTCTAGGAGCGCTTAGCGGAGAGGTATTTGGGCTAATGCCATAAGAGTGACAGAGATGGTAATAAAGCACTCTTAGTGCCGCATTTTGCCTTTGGATGTAGGTCGTTCCCGCATGAGTTGGACAACTAGATAGTATGTATCCTAGATGCTCGGGGTGTGCATGACACGCTCTGCAGCTATCATCGGGAATGTCTTGGCTCAAAATGTGGCGACTGTATGCTAGAGTGGAAATGACACTGTCTTGACATGCCGAAATGAAGCCCTCCGTGCCTTCAGGAGTGAGTATTCAGGAGTGAGTATTCAAGATGGATAAGATTTGATGCATTTTGCTCACCCCTAATATTGAAGTCAAGGCCCAGTGTTTCAGCAGCCTCCTTCGCTGCTTTGTATAGAAACGCCCCTTTGCCCACTTCTTCGTGTTTCCTGACCATTTTAAGAAGAGGGTCTTGTCCATTTGCGACCATACGTGCTGTTAAATCCTGTTGTGAAGACATTCAAGATTCAGTATTCCGCGACCACCTTGACGGCGTGAGATGTAAAGTCGTGGAACAGAAGACTTGAGGTGCATGCTTTTGTTCATGTGCATAACCTTTCGGGACCCGATATCGAGGGATCTAAGCTCGTCCTTCGTCCATGGAACTACTCCAAATGAATAGAGTACTACGGGGACGGCAAGCATGTTCGTTGCAGATACTTTGTTCCTCGCCGACAGTTCGGAAGACCATATCCGTCGGATGAGACGTTTGTATCTGCATCGGAGAGTATCCTTTATAGATGTCACGTCCTGAATGCGGCTCTGTGACACGCCCATGTATGTATAGCTCTCTCCAGCGCAAAGGTGTCGTATAGCGCTTCTGTCAACGAGCTCAGGATCTTCGAGGATGCCATTAAGTTTTCCTTTCTTCAAATTAACCTTGGCGCATTTCTCTAGCCCGAACTCCATTCCAATCTCTTGAGTGAACTCTTTGACAATTTTTAGAGCTAGATGTAGTTTCTCTTGATTCCTAGCATAGATCTTAAGATCATCCATGTAAAATACATGAGTCGCCCTGAAACACACCTCTCTGAAAGGTGATACTGTTAGTGATCACACGATGTTTCCCAGATGAGATAGTAAATCTGGTTTTCCAAAGCGGCATTAATGTCTATGCATCTCACGATGTGTGGATGAATCTTTAAGCTTTCCCACAGACAGATGATAAGTCTATGGGAGGTTGAATCGAAAGCTTTCCGGTAATCAATCCAGGCCATCAATAGTAATCGCTGATAGGATGCGGCGTCTTTACAGACACATCTATCGATGAGCAAGTTCTCCCGACATCCTGCTACGCCTTTCTTTGAGCCACGTTGTTCATACATCTCTCGCCACACAGGTCCAATCGCCCGAACAATCCTATCATTTAGGATAGCTGTGAAGATCTTATACAGTGTGTTCAGAGTTATTGGCCTGTAATTCTTAGGGTCAGCTAAGTTGCCCGTCTGCGGCGGGAGCACTGTGCGCCCTTCCACCAAACGCCCCGGAATAGGCTCTTCCGACTGTAGATATGAGGTGAAAATTCGGGCCAGATGCTGGTGGGTTGAAGGAAACTTCTCCCACCAGATGGTCTTGATACCATCTGGACCCGGAGCGGAATAGTTCTTCATGCTTCGCAATACGTTTTTCACCTCCTCGGCAGTGATAGGTGGGCATTCCTCCTCAGCTGTTATGAGGGCATTGCACAGCTCCTTGAAGCTATTTATGTTCTTTGAGCCTTCTTCAAGTGGATGTTGGACTTCGTAGACTTCTCTCAAAAATGCTTCGACCTCCTCTAGTTTGGGCGGATGGTCGACAGTAACTGGAGGGTCTTGGAAGAGTCAAGATGGGTCAGTCAAAAACTGTTGATTTTCTCTGACCCACCTTTCTCTCCGCTCTAGACGTCTCCCAGCGTTAGATAGTACTCGTATTCTGTCAACAATATGCTGCCTGATGGTCAGTAGCTTTGACTTATTGAGTGTGTGATGACGGATCCGCAGTTCGCGCGCGAAGCGCCGAACCTTGGCAGTGAAGGTCCTGCCAGATATTATGTAGGCAATCACACACTGAATGCGGGACGCGTACTGTCTTGCCCAGCCTATCTTTGTGCTAAGTTGATGCATTCGTCTTTTGGTCTTATGATCAACCGTTGGTTTTGTTTTACGGTTTGCATCTGCCTAAGTTCTCGCTGCATTGTACACACTACAATTGATAGTCCAGAGGTCGGATTCTTCGGAAAAATCTCCACGAAGCTCATCATCCAGTTCAGTCAGATCTTTGGGCTTGGGAGAAACCTGAATATTGATGTTTCTCCGGGTCTTGAAGCATCGTTCTTCCTCTATTGGATGCCTGTTCGAGGTTGGTCTCAGTGCCGCCTCTCTTTCTCTGTTGCCGGCTAGTTCTGGCTGCGGTTGTGTAGGCGCTCCGCTTATATAACCCCTTTTCCGGAGGTCCTCGGCACGGTTTCGCAAACGTTTTTGCGAAAAATCCGAGAGCTCTGGGTGTTTCTCGCACCACAGAGCATGCAGTCGCGCCATGTAACCTTTTCGTTCAGGGGCCATACTGGTATCATAGCACTCCAGCAGGTCGTACCTTAGTCGATCCGTCCACTTAAAAGTAATGAGATTCTGCCGGTCAATCGCATTGACTCCGTCTTGATTGACTCTTCCAACTCTAGGGTAGTCGGCATTGTTGTCCGACCCATTGTCGGGAGCCCTGCGCGTTCGATTGTTTTGAACCGCACATCCTACAACTATGTTTAGTGTTGTCATTGTTGTTCCCACGAGCAGCTAGGGAAAAGGGTTCTTCCATCCTTGTAGAGCCCCGCATGCAAGGATAAGGCTGCATACTCTGGGAGGTCGCCCGGTATCCCAGAGTCACCGTTTAAGACACCTCACCCAGGTGCCATTCAGCTTTCGGCACGGTTGTTACGCCTTCGCTTAGGAGTTATTCCTTCGGGACCATCCCTGCACAATTGTCCGCGACTGCTTATTAATTATTGTACCATATTCAACAGAAACCCTTGGTACAGGGACCCTCTATCCGCCACCCGAGGACACGTTCGGTGGCTTTGTCATAGGCCCTTCGGTTCAATTCCCAAGGAATCAAAACCGAAAACCGAACCCGATTATTATTATTATTTTTATTTATATATATATATATAAATATATATATATTTCAAACTTTTTCTCGGGTGAACCCGGTTTTTCGTCATAGCCACGGACTAAGTCAAGTGACTGATGAGATGAGGATGTTATAAGTTATTTTAATACCATGTTTGAAATCATTTCCGATGATGTTGCAGGTACAAAATTAGGAGCATGGTGTAGTTTGCAGTTTGTCTTTACGCTGTTATCCTTACACAGCGGCCGTGAGTGTTGGAGACAACAGTCGCCTCTTGTCCAACCCAGAGAATTACAGGCCAATAACTTGTTTGAACCCACTGTGTAAGATCTTTACAGCTGTCCTAAACAACAGGATTGTTCGACGAATTGAGCCTGTATGGCGAGAGATGTACGAACAACGTGGCTCGAAAACAAGTGTAGCAGGCTGTCGAGAGAACCTGCTAATTGACAGGTGTGTCTGTAAAGACGCTGCAGTCCATCAGCGCGTCCTGTCAATGCCCTGGATTGACTACCGGAAAGCTTTCGATTCAACCTCTCGTAGGCTTATCATCTGTCTGTTGGAAAGCTTGAAGGTACATGCAGACATAGTGAGATGCATATAGAGATTGATGCCTGTTTGGAAAACTAGATTTATTATCTCAACTAGAAATGATCGTGTGACAACGAATAACGTCACCTTCTGGAGGGGCGACTTTCAAGGTGATACGATGAGCCCTTTGCTTTTTTGCATCACACTTCTGCCTCTATCTCTGGCACTACGAAATTCTCCTGGATACCCCTGTGGTGACACTAATCAGCGCGAGCATAAGGTCACACATGTATTCTATATTGATGACCTGAAGATCTATGCCTCTGGTAAAAGCAAACTTCAAACTGCTATAAATATCGTCAAGAACTACACAGGAGAGATTGGGATGGACTTTGGTTTGGACAAGTGTGCCAAAATTAATCTAAAGGAAAGATTACTGGCGTTCCCAAGGACCCTGAGCTTGTGTATATAAGTGTTATTGGACATCTTAATACTGGAGAGACCAATACATACCTGGGCGTGCCTCAAAGCCGTATTCAGGACGTAGCATCAGTGAAGGAGTATCTCCGAAGCAGAAACAAGAATTGACTTCGACAGATTTGGTCTTCCAATCTGTCGGCGTTAAACAAGGTATCTGCGACTAACATGCTTGCCGTCCCGGTTCTACTCTACTCATTTGGGGTGGTTCAATGGACGAAGAACGAGCTTAAGGCTCTTGATGTCACCACACGTAAGATCATGCATATGCATAAAAGCTTGGATATCAAATCGTCAGTTCCACGATTATACATTTCACGCCGTCAAGGCGGACGCGGACTTCCGAATCTCCAGCGTCTTCCTAACCGAATTGTTCTAAGTACAGCTTACATCTTTGCGAATGGCAGAGATCCGCTCCTAAAGATGGTCAGGAACCACGAGATGATTGGCGAAGGAGCGTTCCATTACAAAGCCGCGGAGCAAGCGGCAAAGACCCTTGGCCTGAATTTTAATATCAGAAGTGAGGAAAGTGCATTACTCCTTCTAGATGCTTCACTTCTAAAAGCTGAAGTAAAGAAAGCAGAGGTTGAAAAAAGGGCTTAATTCAGGTACAGAGGGTTTTATTTTCGCATGCTAGGACGGTGTCATTTCCACCTTAGCATACCGTGACCGCATTTTATGTCAAGAAGTTCCCAGTGATAGGTGCAGAGCGTGTCATGCACACACCGAGTACCTAGAACACATACTATCGGGGTGTCCGACGCACGCAGGAACCACATATATCTATAGACATAATGCGGCCCTAAGAGTGCTTTATTACCACCTTTGTCGCGCGTACGGTGTTGGTCGCGACCCTGCCTTGCCGAACGCTTCGACGGAGATAGTCAATTGTCCAAAACGAGAAGTGCGAAATTTTCTGGAACTACGATTTTTGGACAGCAGTCTCCGTTGCTCACTCGAGGCCTGACATCGTTCTCCAAGACTTCGAGAAACGAACTATATTCGTGATCGAATTCTCGGCTCCGTTCGAATACAATATCACTGCCAAGGAGAAAGAAAAAGAGGAGAGGTATCAAGACCTTAAAAGAGAGCTGCAACCACTGTACGCAAAATATTCGGTACAAGTAATTGTTCTTGTGATAGGTGCTCTCGGAGGTGCGAAACTATCACTGGTTCGAAACCTTAAAGCCATACCCGCGTGCCAAAAATATGCCAAAGCACTTGCGACATGGATGCGGAAAGCTGTAATCCTTGGGTCGCTTTGTGTCCTCAAGACACACGAGGGTTTCGCCGGCCTGTCATTGTGATTTCATCGTGCCCTGTGACCACCCATCTCACGGTTGTGAGACGTGGTCATATGTGTGATTTACCGCGGTTCTACTTGGAGCCGGTGTCATTTTTTAGATGGCAGCTGCTCTCAGTGGAACCCTGCAGTGGTTGTTTAACCCTTATATATATATATATATATATATATATATATATATATAT
>CAKNYM010048276.1:48222-63096 GCA_932195095.1 Andricus curvator
CATCCAAAATAACTAAAAGTGGTGAGCCGAGGATCCGGGTGCACCGGCTCGCGCACCAGGTAGTTTAGCGCGTATTCTACGAGAACTTTTTCAAAATTCAAGTTGTGCCAACATCCAAAATAACTAATAGTGGAGACTCGACGACCCGGGTGCACCGGGTCGTGCACCAGGTAGTTTAGCACGTATTCTACAAGAACTTTTTTAAAATTCAAGTTGTGCCAACATCCAAAATAACCAATAGTGGTGACTCGACGACCCGGGGGTACCGGGTCGCGCACCAGGTAGTTTGGCACGTATTCTACGCGAACTTTTTCCAAATTAAAGTTGTTCCAACAGCCAAAATAACTAACAGTGGTGAGTCGACGATGCGGGTGCATCGGGTCACGCACCAGGTATTTTAGCGCGTATTCTACGAGAACTTTTTTAAAATTTAAATTGTTCCAACAGCCAAAATAACTACCAATGGTCAGTCGACGATCCGGGTGCACCGGGTCGCGCACCAGGTAGTTTAGCGCGTATGCTACGAGAACTTTTTTAATATTCAAATTGTTCCAACAGCCAAAATAACTAACAGTGGTGAGCAGACGATCCGCGTACACCGGGTCGCGCACCAGGTAGTTTAAGACGTCATCTGCGAGAACTTTTTCAAAACTTAAATTGTGGCAACAGCCCAAATAATTACCAGTGGTGAGTCGATGATACGCATAAAGCGATCTCATCGACGTTGGGCGAGCTGTGTTTATTTGAACTCGAGATGTTTGTTTTCATAAGAAGCTTAGGGGAAGTCTATGCATGTACACTTCGGTATATATATATGATTCCTTGGACTCATTTTTTAACATTTTTAATATTTTATTTGTATTTTGAAAAATTCATTTTCGATTAGTCATAGTTCATTTACATTTCAAAATGTTTCAAAATTTCCGAATTTTGAGTACCGTTTATATTCTTTAATTGAAGCTTTTGACATTTCGGAAAATTTGTGTTTGCATTTTTTATAATAAATTTGGTTAATTTTTTATTTAAAAAACAAATTTTAAATATTACGCAATTGAAAATATGAGTTCATTCATTTCAATATTTAGTTTTCATTTCAATCCAGTTCTATCGAGTTTTAGGCTGGGACTCGTAGATTCGAAAGGCGATATCTTTCAGATTACTTTTTTCTATGATGCTAAGAAAAGTCTTTCTGATGACTATTTTCTATGTTGCTTATGTAAATTCACAAGAACGATTAATCATTTAAACAGTTTCCATAAACGAATAAGCTCAATTTGTTTACGGAATCAACTAAGAATGTCTTTCCGATGACTCTTTTCTATGTTGCTTTGTAAATTTACAAGAATTAATGATAATTCAAACAATTTTCATACAGAAATTAAATGTTTGCCTATTTTTTAACAAATAGGTAGAGTTTGGCTATTTATTAACAAATATGCTAAATTTTTTTACAGAATTAGCTAAGAATATCTTTCCAATGGCTTTTTTGTATGATGATTTGCAAATTTTCAAGAATTATTAATTATTTAAACAATCTTCATCAACAAATTAAGAACCAGGTCATTTTTCAACGAATAGGATCAATTACTTTAGGGAATCAAGAAAGAATGTATTCCCAATAAATCTTTTCTACGATACTTTGTAAATATACAATAATTAATCATTATTTTAATAATTTTCCTGAACATATTCAGAGTTTGTCTATTTTTGAACGAATAGGCAGAATTTGTTTACGGAGTCTCTTTTCTATGTTGTTCTGTAAATTTACAAGAAATAATAAGAATTTGAATAATTTTCATACAGAAATTTAAAGTTTACCTATTTTTTAACAAATATGCTAAATTTTCTTACAGAATTAGCTAAGAATATCTTTCCAATGGCTTTTTTGTATGATGATTTGCAAATTTTCAATAATTATCAATTATTTAAACAATTTTCATAAGAAAATTAAGAATCCGATCATTTTTCAACGAATAGAATCAATTAGTTTAGGGAACCAAAAAAGAATGTATTCCCAATAAATCTTTTCTACGATACTTTGCAAATATACAATAATTAATCATTATTTTAATAATTTTCCTGAACACATTCAGAGTTTGTCTATTTGTCAAGGAATAAGCAGAATTTGTTAAGGAGTCTCTTTTCTATGTTGTTCTGTAAATTTACAAGAATTAATAATAATTTGAATAATTTTCATACAGAAATGTAAAGTTTGCCTATTTTTTAACGAACAGGTAGAGTTTGGCTATTTTTGAACAAATTTGCTAAATTTTCTTACAGAATTAGGTGAGAATATCTTTCCAATGACTTTTTTGTATGATGATTTGCAAATTTTCAATAATTATTAATTATTTAAACAATTTTCATAAACAAATCAAGAACATGGCCATTTTTCAAGGTATATGATCAATTAGTTTAGGGAATCAAGAAAGAATGTATTCCCAATAAATCTTTTCTACGATACTTTGCAAATATACAATAATTAATCATTATTTTAACAATTTTCATAAACATATTCAGAATATGTCTATTTTTCAAGGAATGCTGCTTTGTAAATTTACAAGAATTATTATTTGTAATATCATTATTTTTAACGAATTGGCTCAATTTTCTTACAGAACCAAAAAGAATGTATTAAAAATAATTCTTTCCTATGTTACTTTGCAAATTTACAATAATTGTTATTTATTTCAACAATTTTCAAAAAGATATTCAGAGTTTGGCTGTTTTTCAAAGAATAGGCTCAATTTGTTTACGAATTCAAAAAATTCAAAAAATGGTGAAATTGTGAGACGTGTGCCGGACTGCTCCGTGTTTGCCGCAGTTTCTTTGACGTATAATGTGATCGTGTACTACTTAGAGGTGTTTTTTCGTTGTTTGTTCCTGTTCGCTACACATTGAACATACAGTTTTTGCTTGAATGAAATTTTTGTCTCTGATCTTACTAAAAAACTGTACTCGCGTGTCATCCTAACCTAAATCTTTGCTAGGGGTTTTGTCCCGGACCTATAGCTATGAATTGTGCGGGCTGCGTTTGATTGCTGTAGTAACGTGCCTTGAACTGCTGTGAACGGTGCTTATGATTGCGCATCAGTCTGAATTGTGAATTGGACTTAAGATTCATTGGGTGTTTTGTTTACAAACAGATCTAACCTAAAATCTACTCTGGAGTCCTATGTTTTTTGAATGTGAATTGCTGGCTTGAGCTATATCAAAAATCAAAATATTATATTATGTCTGTGAAAACGGATCTCAATTTACTAAATACCATCGACACTATCTGCTCACATGGCAAATGTAAGAAACCTCTTGGAAACTGTGATTCTGTACAATGCACTGGCTGTCTGGCTCGTTTCCACCCTGAGTGTGCTAGTAAGTTACGTCAGAATGCAGACGGCTCATTCAATAGATGCTGTGGATCCAGGTCATCATCTCCTGCGGAAGAACATCGTCAAGTTACCTTAAATACTTCCGAACTTCAGGATATTATCTGCCGTGCTCTTGACAGTCGCTTAACCCCTGCCTTGGATAAACATAGAGCTGAGATGAAACATGATTTCAATCTCGTGCAGCTGTCAGTGAACAATCTTACGATCAAAGTTGACAACATGAGCACGAAGGTACAGAATGTTGAGACACGTGTTGAGAGTATTGAGGATCGAGTTGAGACTATTGAGACTACCATTCAATCTCTTGATTCAGGTAATGTTGCAGCATCATCAGTCTTTACAGATACTTGCGTTGACCTGTGCATGACAGAGCTCTCTCAACGTGAAACACGTAAGAAAAACTTAATGCTTTTTAATTATCCTGAAGTGCTAGAAGTCCAAGGAACTGATCCTTTGAAATCTGATATTTCAAAAATTAAAGAAACGCTCAAGTTAATTAACGCATCTGCTGATCTGAGTAAGATAAATTGTGTTCGGCTAGGGAAAAAATCTCATGAACTTATGAGACCTGTCAAAATCATTTTCCAGTCTCAACAAGATGCAACTCAGATGCTTCGCTCATTTATCGATCAAGGGAAGGGACTGATTGCTCAAAATCTACACTGTAAAAAAAGTTGGTGTAATTTTACATCGTACCACGATGGAAATTATTTGACCTACGTGTGACGATGTAAATTTACACACTTTTGTAAAAAAAAATGCAGGACGTAAATTGTCAGGACCACATTTCAATTTTTAGGTTATGTTCGTGAGGTTATAAATTTTCAAACACTGTATCAGGATAAATAAAGCGCATATTACTTTTCTCAGGTATCGTTTTGAATAAAAAAGACATATTTTTTTTATTCACATAGAACTCATCACTATTAGAGCAATATTAGAGGCTCTGAGACGTAATTTTATGATAAAGTCCAAAGCGCCATGTCTTTCTGTCAGTTTGTCGATGGGTTGTCGATTTATGTCCTGTTTGTAATTTCTCAGGATGCCAAGACGTAACAATACTACCCGTGTGTGAAATTATGCTAGATACTGCAACTTTACCAAAAAAAGTGTTAATTTATAAGCATATTTAAATTTATTCACTAACGTAAATTGACTACGTGCCACGCTGATCAAATAATTTCCATCGTCAGACATAGTAAATTTACATCGGAGAGTTATTTCATACTGTTCCATGGGGTGAAGTTGGAGTAGATCGTGAATTTCGGAGCGACATTGGTATATTTACCAGGTTATACATTGTAATTTAAAATACACTGCTCGTGAAATTACAATCTAATTGTAAATATCACAAAAGATTTTTTTACAGTGTACTCCCGAACATGAAGCTGTCTTTGAATCGTACTCTCATTCAGCAGCGGCAGTACAAGGATCTACGCAAAAAGCTCGACGAGCGACTATCCAAAGGAGAAAGCAACCTTCGGATAATATACAGAAACGGAACCCCAACGATAGTCTCCAACCCGGTAAAACCTACAAGCTAATTGTCTACTACCAAAACTCTAGAGGTATAAATACAAAGTTCAATTACTTAATCAAATCTATGGATATTTTTAAATATGACATCTTTATTCTAACGGAAACTTGGCTCAAACCTGGTGTCTTATCATCTGAATTTTTTAACACCAATTTGTATCATATCTTTAGGGATGATCGTTTAGATAGATTAGGTGGCGGTGCTCTTATAGCTATCAATGTAAGATATCCATGTTTGATTTTTGATGTCTCCTCTATTTCTAGAACAGTACCTTCAGTCAATATTGTTGGAGTAAAAGTGCGTATAAATAATATAACACTAGCATTTATAGTTTTATATATACCTCCAGGGCTAACTGTAGACCTGTTCGAAGATCTTTTAAATTCACTAATGTCTCTTCAGGATATTTGGGGACAAAAACTAATTATCCTTGGTGACTTCAATGTTCCTCACTTCAAAAATTTCTGCAAACTTGACACTTTTGATTATAAATCTGTTCTGATTAACACATTTATGCAAGCATTGGAACTGAAGCAATTTAACTCTATTGCGAATTACAATTATAAATATTTGGATCTAGTATTCTCTAATGTTGATACTTTAATAAGTAGATGTCTTCTGCCCATTTTTCCTGAAGATGCACATCATCCTACTCTGGACTTGTTGCTAGATCTAAAATCTAGCAATATTCGAACAAACATAGTTGATAACAGTCTATCGTCGCGCTATAACTGGAAAAGGTGCAATTGGAATGAACTGTTTGTCTTACTTTACGATACTGACTGGTCCATTCTGGAAAATATTAATAATATTAATGATGCCTGCAACCTATTCTACGATCGATTGTACTCTGCAATAAACAAATCAACTCCTAAATTTGTAGGTAATATTCAAAATAGATAATATCCGCCTTGGTTCACGAAAGATATTATTAGTGATATTTGTCTAAAAGATAAGTATAGGTCTAAGTATTCTAGTAACCTCAATAACTATTATCTAATCCAGTTTGAATCACTTCGAAAAAGCTTAAAAAAACGCATAGAAATTTCACATAACAATTATAACGACTCTATTGAGCAAAGTATAAATATCTTTCCAACGACTTTTTGGAGATATGTGAATAACTTGCGGCGTGAATCCAGAATTCCAGGCATTATGCGATATGCAGGAATTGAGTATATCTCACCCACTGATATTGTGAATTTATTTGCAGATTACTTTGACAGCGTCTACGAATTGCCCTCAAATGTACTCTCCGTAACTCTCTCTGTTAAAACTCAGCATTTACTTGGGGATGTGTTGAGAATTGAAGGAAATGATGTTATTAAAGCTGTTAAGAAACTTCCACATAAACATACTGCGGGCACCGACCTCATACCAGCATTCTTAATTAAGGATCTATCAGCGACATTGATTGCACCTTTAACAGTCTTGTTTAACTCAGCCCTGCGTCTTGGAACGTTCCCTCATGTTTGGAAGCAGACAAGGGTTTGTCCCGTTTTAAAAAAATGGGATAAATCTCAGGTTGAGAATTACCGTCCGGTCTCAATCATAAATAACTTTTCGAAGGTCTTTGAGAGGTGTCTATATGACATGATTTTTAACTCTATCGTTTCCTCAATGTCAACTTATCAGCACGGCTTCATTCCTAGGAGATCAACTACTACAAATTTACTAGCATTTACACAACACATTCATGATCTACTAGACGAATATAGCCAGGTGGACGTTATCTACACAGACCTTTCGAAGGCCTTTGACAAGGTTGATCACCGTATTCTCATGGAGAAATTAGCCAATCTTGATCTACCGCATAAACTCTTACATCTTCTTCAATCCTACTTATTAAATAGACCAAACATAGTGCAATATGGTGGTCACTCCTCTCGTCCGTTTTCTCCCTCCTCTGGAGTTCCTCAAGGTTCCAATTTAGGTCCTCTTCTTTTTATAATTTATATGAATGATCTTTCGCCTAACTTAATCTGTTACCATCTGTTGTATGTTGACGATGTCAAGCTTTACATACCCATATCAAGCATAGAATCTTGCGATGTGTTGCAAGAAAACATAAACCATTTCAATATTTGGTGTCATGAGAACAATTTCACCTTAAACGTAACAAAATGTAAGATTATGACATTTACTAAGAAGAGGTCTATTTTGGAATATCAGTACACGATTGAGGGTGTTAACCTCGAGAGAGTTTTTGTGATTGAGGACTTGGGCGTGATCATTACGTCGAGCTTAAATTTCGATACACACGTTGACAGGATTGTTCTCGGTGCAAGCAGGACTCTAGGATTTCTGATAAGATCATGCAAGAACTTTAAAACTACTGGACCTCTCAAGACACTATTTCAATCCCTGGTTATGTCTAAGTTGGAATATGCTTCTGTCATTTGGGCTCCTCACACCAAAAAGTACTCTGATGCCATTGAAAGCTGCCATAAAAAATTTCTGAAATTCTTAGCTTGGAGGGAAGATGGAACATTTCCTCCTAGGGGATCAGACTATACATTGCTTAGATCTAGATTTGGTGTGTGGTCCTTGGAGGACAGGCGCATTTTTTCAACCATTTTATGCCTTTTCAAAATTGTACGCGGTTTAATTGACTGTCATTCTATCTTGCAGATGCTTCCACTTAATGCTCCGCAGTATGCCACTCGTCAGACTGAACCTTTTTACATTCCTTCAGCTCTCAACCGCCGTTCTTCCTTGTATCGTATGTGCACCTATGTAAATGAACTATATGTATATCCAGGCGCTGATCCCAACATTGATCTATTTTTTATGTCCATTGGCGAGTTCATTACAGCAACCTGCCAATTTGTTAACCATCGTCAATAATATTAATACAATCTTGGAGCGATGTAACTTTTCTCACACTACTTAGCAATGTATATATGATTATATGTACATTTTGTAGCCCTATTATTGGTCATTCGACTGTTGGGCTTATATTTCCTAAATAAATAAATAAATAAATAAACTAAGAATATCTTTCCGATGACTGTTATCTATGTTGCTTTGTAAATTTACAATAATTTTCAATTATTTAAACAACTTCAACTAAAAAACTGAGATTTTGGCTATTTTTTAACGAATAGGCTTTATTTTTTATAGAATTAAGTAAGAATATCTTTCCAGTGACTTTTTGCTATAATGCTTTGCAAATTTCAAAAAATAAATCATTATTTAAACAATTTTGATAAACAAATCAAGAGTTTGGCTTTTTTTTTAAAAATAGGCTCAATTTTTTTACGGAATCAATAAAGAATGTTTTTCAAATAACTCTTTCCTATGTACGATACTTTGAAAATTTACAATAATTATTAATTATTTAAACAATTTTCATAAACACATCCAGAACAATTTGTTTGCGGAGTCAACTAAGATTGTCTTTCCGATGATTCTTTATTATGTTTTGTAAATTTACAAGAATTATTAATTATTTAAACAATTTAGATTATAAAATTTAGAGTTTAGCTATTTTTTAACGAATAGGCTCAATTTTTTACAGCATTAGATAAGAATATCTTTCCGGTGACATTTTTCTATAATGCTCTACAAATTTCAAAGAATTAATTATTATTTAAACAATGTTGATAAACAAATTAAGAGTTTGACCATTTTTCAACGAGTAGGCTCAATTTGTTTACGGAATCAATAAAAAACATTTTCAAATAACTCTTTCATATGTATGATACTTTGAAAATTTACAGTAATTATTAATTATTTAAACATGTTTATCAACATATCCAGAATTTAGCTATTCTTCGAGGAATAGGCAAAATTTGTTCACGGAGTCAAAAAGTATGTCTTTCCGAAGACTCTTTTTCTAGGTTGCTTCACAAATTCATATTTTGGCTATTTTCAACGAATAGGCTAAAGTTTTTTATAGAATTAACCAAGAATATCTTTTTGATTACTTTTTTTCTATAATGCTATGAAAAGTATTTCCAATTACTCTTTTCTATGTTGCTGTGTAAATTTACAAGAATTAATAATAATTCAAACAATTTTCATTAAAAAATTAAGAGTTTGGCTATTTTTTAACAAATAGGCTGCATTTTTTTACAGAATTAACTAAGAATATCATTCCGATGACTTTTTTGTATGATGCTTTGCCAATTTCCAAGAATTATAAATTATTTAAACAATTTTCATAAACAAATTATGAGCTTGGTCTTTTTTCAACGAATATGATAAATTAGTTCAGGGTATGAAGAAAGAATGTAATTCGAATAACTACTTTCTACGATACTTTTCAAATATACAATAATTATTAATTATTTCATCAATTTTCATAAACATATTCAGAGTTTGCCTATTTTTCAACGAATAGGCTCAACTTTTTGCAGAATTAACTAAGAATATCTTTCTGATGACTTTTTCTATCATGCTTTGCAAATTTGCAATAATTATTAATTATTTCAACAAATTAAGAGTTCGGCCATTTTTAAATGAATGGGCTCAGTTTATTTACGGGATCACCAAGAATGTATCTCCAATAACTCTTTTATACGGTACTTCGCAAATTTACAATAATTATTATTAATCAAACAATTTTTATGAACATATTCAGAGTTTGACTATTTTTCAAGGAGTAGGCTTAATTTTAACAGAATTAAATAAGAATATATTTCAGATGACTTTTCTTCTATATTGTTCCTCAAATTTACAAGATTTATTAATTATTTGAACAATTTTTATCAAAAAATTAAGAGTTTGACTATTTCTGAAATAATAGGCCCAATTTGTTTCCAGAATCAACAAAGAATGTATTTCCAATAACTATTTTCTGCGATACTTTGCAAATATACAATAATTAATAATTATTTGAACAATATTCATAAACAAATTCAGATTTCAGCTATTTGTCAACGAATAGGCTACATTTTTTCACAGAATTAACTAAGAATATCTTTCTGATTACTCTTTTCTATTTTGCTTTATAAATTTACAAGAATTATTAATTATTTACACAATTTCGATTAAGAAATTAAGAGTTTGGCTATTTTTAAACGAATAGGCTCAATTGTTTACAGAATTAGGTCAGAATATCTTTCCGATGACTTTTTTTTATATAATGCTCTGTAAATTTCAAAGAATTAATTATTATCTGAACACTGTTGATAAACAAATGAAGAGTTGGACCATTTTTCAACGAATAGGTTCAATTTTTTTACGGAATCAATAAAAAATGTTTTTCAAATCACTCTTTCCTATGTACGATGCTTTGAAAATTTACAATAATTATTAATTATTTAGACAATGTTCATCAACATAACCAGAGCTTGGCTATTTTTCAAGGAATAGGCACAATTTGTTTACGGAGTCGAAAAGTATGTCTTTCAGAAGACTCTTTTTCTATGTTTCTTTACAAATTCAGATTTTGGCTATTTTCAACGAATAGGCTAAATTTTTTTATAGAATTAACCAAGAATATCTTTCCGATTACTTTTTTCTATGATGACATTGAAAGTCTTTCTGATGACTCTTTTCGATGTTGCTTTGTAAATTTGCAACAATTAATAATGTTTTAAACCATTTTCATTGAAAATTTATAATTTGTCTATGTTTTAACGAATAGGCTACATTTTTTACAGAATTGACTACGAATATCATTCCGATGACTTTTTTTATATGATGCTTTGTAAATTTCTAAGAATTATTAATTATTTAAACAATATTCATGAAGAAATCAAGAGCTTGGCCATTTTTCAACGAATAGGATCAATTAGTTTAGTGCATCAAGATTTTTTTGGCAATTAAAAAAAAAATTCACAGTTTGGTTATTTATCAAAACGAACAGACTTAATTTCTTTTAACGGAATAAACTAAGAATGCTTTTGCGATGACTCTTTTCTATGGTGCTTTGAAAATTCCCAAAAGTTTATAGTTTGTCTATTTTTCAACAAATATGCTCAATTTGTTAAAAAAATTATCTAAGAATATTTTTGCGATGACTCTTTTCTATGGCGCTTTGTAAATTCCCAAGAGTTCATAGTTTGTCTATTTTTCAACAAATATGCTAAAAAAAATTAACTGAGAATATCTTTGCGATTACTCTTTTATATGTTGCTTTACAAATTCAAATTTTAAACAATTTTTGTGAGGAAATTCAGAGTTCTCTATTCTTCAAGGAATAGGCTTAATTTGTTCACGGAATCAACTAAGAATGTCTTTTAGATGAGTTTTTTATGGTGTTTTGCAAATTCCCAAGAGTTATTTATTTAAAACTAAGATTCTTTTAATATTAAATTTTGTTTTTCAACGAATAGTCTCAATGTTTTTACAAAATTAACTGAGAATGTCTTTGCGGTGACTCTTTTCTATAGTGCTTTAGAAATTCCCAGTAATTATGATTTATTTAAACAATTTTTGTAAGGAAATTCAGAGTTTCCTATTTTACAACGAATAGGCTTAATTTGTTCACGGAATCAACTAAGAATGTCTTTTCGATGAGTTTTTTTCATGATGTTTCGCAAATTACCTAAAATTATTAATTATTTAAAACTAAGATTTTTTTATAATGAATTTTGTTTTTCAATGAATAGGCTAAATTCTTTTATTTTCATAAACAAATTCAGAGTTTGGCTATTTTTTAGCTTACATTAAAACATAGTTGCAGCTATAACCTTTTTAATAATAAGCACAACTTTTCTATCTGAACTATAATATTAAAATCAAAACCATTTGAACATTTTAAACAAATTCATTTTTAGAAGAAAATATATGCACAATATATCTAATGAGAATTAAAAACCCAGTACAAATTTTAATAATTGTAAAAGTTTTCATTAATTTCAGTCTTTATTCTTTTTGTGAATTGCTTCCAGCACATTAATAATCTCTTCAATACAATGCTATTGTGCTTTTTAAAGATTTTTTGAAATAATTTTTCACATGCAATATACTTTCCCCTCATTTTTAGTGTTATGTAATAATAAAGCATTTTAATGAATTCATTCTGTGTTTTTTTTCAATTTTTTAAAAATTTAGATAGCTTTGAAGCAAGTTTAAAACAAAATTTACAATTTCAACTACAAGTTGAAATTTTTTTATTATAATTATAAATAATGGAAAATTATGAATATTTAGCAATTCATTTTATGTTTATTTTAGTTGCATTTTCGACGTCTGTGACTTATCTATGAATCATCAAAATGATTCCACTCTGGGCTAATTATTTTTAAAGAGAAAATTACCAATTTTAATTAATATTTTGGCTCATTTTTAATATTTCTTTTTAAAATTATAAAGCCTTACTTTTTTTCGAATTTTTTTTCTATTAGAATAATAAACAATACAAATTATGAACATTTATAAATTTCTTTTATTTTACTTTCATTTATATTTTCAAAGACGATTACATCCTTATAATTTTAACTAACAATAAAAAATTATGAACGTTTATAATTTTATTTTATTTAACTTTCAGTTACATTTTCAAAGAATATAGCTTCCTTCCAATTTTAACTATTATTGCAATCTTAAACAATTGAAAATATATATATATCTGTCATATTTTTATGAGAAAACATTAAAATTTGAATTATTTTTGGAATTTATAGAAGTTTGGAAAATTTTAAAAAGGGGTTTACACTTGGCTTATTTATCTTTAAAGAAAATGGAGTCAACTAAGAATTTCTTTCCGGTGACTTTTTTCTATGCTTGATATATTCCCAAGAATTATTAATTATTTAAACAATTTTCATAAACAAATTCATAGTTTGGTCATTTTTCCACGAATAGAGTTTTGGGTATTTTTCAACAAATAGACTAATTTTTTTTACAGAATTAACTAAGAATATCTTTCCGATGACTTTTTATGATGCTTTGCAAATTTCCAAGAATTATTAATGTTTTAAATAATTTTCATAAACAAATTGAGACCTTGGCATTTTTTCAACGAATGGAATACTTTAGTTTAGGGTATTAAGAAAGAATGTATTTCAAATAACTCTTTCCCATGATACTTTGCAAATATATAATAATTATTAATTATTTTAACAATTTTCATAAACATATTCAGAGTTTGGCTATTTTTCAAGAAATAGGTACAGTTTGTTTACAAAGTAACTACGAATGTATTTCTGATGACACTTTTCTATGTCGCTTCGTAAATTCACAATAATTATTAATAATTTAAACAATTTCAATTAAAAAAATGAGATTTTGGTTATTTTGTAACGAATAGGCTCCATTTTTAATAGAATTAAGTAAGAATATCTTTCCAGTGACGTTTTGCTATAATGCTCTGCAAATTTCAAAGAATGAATCATTATTTAAACAATTTTGATAAAAAAATCAAGAGTTTGGCTACTTTTTAAAGAATAGGCTCAATTTCTTTGCGGAATTAATAAAGCGTGTTTTTTAAATACCTATTTCCTATGATACTTTAAAAATTTATAATAATTATCAATTATTTAAACAATTGTCATAGACACATTCAGACCAATTTGTTTACGGAGTCAACTAAGATTGTCTTTCCGATGACTCTTTAATATGTTTTGTAAGTTTACAACAATTAGTAATTATTTAAACAATTTCCATTACAAAATTTAGAGTTTGGCTATTTTTCAACGAATAGGCTCAATTTTTTAAAAATTTAGATAAGAATATCTTTCCGGTGACATTTTTCTATAGTGCTCTGCAAATTTCAAAGAATTAATTATTATTTAAACAATGTTGATAAACAAATTAAGAGTTTGACCATTTTTCAACGAGTAGGCTCAATTTGTTTACGGAATCAATAACAAACGTTTTTCGGATAACTCTTTCCTATTTATATTCAATACTTTGAAAATTTACAATAATTATTAATTATTTAAACATGTTTATCAAAATATCCAGAGTTTAGCTATTTTTCAAGGAATAGGCACAATTTGTTTACGGAGTCCATTAAGTATGTCTTTCCGAAGACTCTTTTTCTATGTTTCTTTACAAATTCAGATTTTGGCTATTTTCAACGAATAGGCTAAATTTTTTTATAGAATTAACTCTTTTCTATGTTGCTTTGTAAATTTATAAGAATTTATAATAATTTAAACAATTTTCATTAAAAAATTTAGAGTTTGGCTTTTTTTTAACAAATAGGCTACACTTTTTTGACAGAATTAACTAAGAATATCATTCCGATGACTTTTTTGTATGATGCTTTGCAAATTTCCAAGAATTATTAATTACTTAAACAATTTTCATAAACACATTGTGAGCTTGGCCTTTTCTCAACGAATAGGATAAATTAATTTAGGGCATCAAGAAAAAATGTGAATCGAATAACCATTTTCTACGACACTTTGCAAATATACAATAATTATTTCAACAATTTTCATAAACATATTCAGATTTTGGCTATTTTTCAAAGAATAGGCACAATTTGTTTACGGGATCAACTAAGAATATCTTTCCGATGACTCTTTTCTATGTTGCTTTGTAAATTTACAATAATTTTTAACAATTTAAACAATTTTCATACAAAATTCAGAATTTGGCTATTTTTCAACGAATAGGCTCAATTTTTTTGCAGAATTAACCAAGAATATCTTTCCGATGACTTTGTCTATGATGCTTTGCAAATTTACAATAATTATTAATTATTTCAACAAATTAAGAGTTCAACCATTTTTCAATGAATGAGCTCAGTTTTTGTTTACAGGATCACCAAGAATGTATTTTCAATAACTCTTTTCTACGGTACTTTGCCAATTTACAATAATTACTATTTATTCAAACAATTTGTATAAACATATTCAGAGTTTGGCTGTTTTCAAGGAGCAGGCTCAATTTTAACAGAATTAAATAAGAATATATTTCAGATGCCTTTTTTCTGTATTGTTTTGCAAATTTACAAGATTTATTAATTATTTAAACAGTTTTCATTAAAAAATTAAGAGTTTGGCTATTTCTGAAAGAATAGGCCCAATTTGTTTCCAGAATGGA
>CAKNYM010048276.1:76580-87379 GCA_932195095.1 Andricus curvator
TATGTATACGAACCTGCAATATCCCATAACTGCAGTCTGATGATTGTGTGTGGATCCCAGTTCAAAACTTTCAGTGCAAAGTCAACTCCAATCGTCGCTCTGTAGTGTTGAGAGAAAAATTGGTGAACATATCTTTTGATGATGGACGTCTTCCCAGCACCAAGCTCTCCAATCACCAAGATTTTGTACAAGTGCTCCCGTTTCTCCCCCACTCCGCCAGTTGGTGCATTGTTCTGCGACGACTGTAACAGGCAAAAAATTTAAGAAGAATTAATGTTTACAACCACTTTCTTCAAGAAGATTTCAAAGTTTTCGTAAATGAAAACTAAAAGTATTTACTCTTATTTTTAAATTACAAAAACATTTTTTGTGAATCATACGAATTCCACACGATAAGATATATCAAACTGAATATTTGGAAGAATAAAGAAAAGTGACTATGGGGCGTTTATGTATTACTAGCTGTCACCCGTGCGCTTTGCCAGCGGTAACAGCTAGCCGCGGCCTGGCTGCGCCACGGTGAAGCAGCTTCGCGGCCCCATTGCCATCACACATCTGAAACTACCATATAAACATGTAGGGGTTTGCATTTGATGCGGCGAAATACATACACACTCACCTTTATATATATATATATATATATATATATATATATTAGGGGTGTTCAAAAAAAAAAAGAAAATCCGAACCTCAACTTGCATCTTCGATTTTTTTGTTCCTTTTGGATTAAAAATATACCTCCTGGAAGGAGAAATAAATTGGATAATATTTAGAGGTCGCTCATCGTGAATTTGCCTGTTTTCAACAGAAAAATCAATTTTTCTCAAAAACGGTAAATCATAACGCAAAATCGTGAAGAATACAAAAGATGCGTCTCATTAAAATGAGTATTTTTTTACATAAGTTTTATTGGAATTATACATAGTTAAGGAGATATATGAAGAAAATTGTTATAAAGAAGCGTTAATCATCTATCCACGTACTAAGAGGTCTTTAATACACATTTAAATTATTTTTAGGTCCTTGAAAAAAATTCATATAAAGAAATTTTTTTAAATAATAATGTTGCATATTTTTCAATTCTAAACATCTCACAATTTAAAGGTAACTGTTTCTATGATATTTATGTAATACCTTTATGTAAGGAGTGAATAAAGCTTTCTATTGTTTCACAGCCAGCTATGCAGAATCTCTCACGACATCAAAAGTAGAAAAGGATAAGATATACATTTTGTAAAAGATAATAGAAAGAGTTACCTTCAAATTGTGAGATGTTTAAAATAAAAAAATATGCAAAATCACTATTTTTGAAAAATTTGTTCATATTAATGGTTTTTAAGGACCTAAAAATAATTTAAATGTGTATTAACCCTCCGTTCACAGACTTTTTTTTCCCACCTTCCGTTTACAGACAGGTTCTTTTAAGCCTGAGTCAGTTTTTGAACTGTTTCTGGCCTTAAAAAAAACTGGAAAAATTCTGGGTTACTTAAAGCATTTACTACATGATTCAATTGTTGTTATTGGTAATTGTTACAAACTTTTTTAATCAAAATCTTTTCCTGTAAACGAGATATTCCAGTTTAAAAAATTGTCTGTTCCTTAAAAGCCCCTGTCTGTAGACGGAGGGTTAAATACCTCTTAGTACGTGAATAGATGAGTAAAGCTTCTTTATACAAATTTTCTTCATATACCACCTTAACTATGCATAATTTCAATAAAACTTATGTACAAAAAATACTCATTTTAATGAGATGCATCTTTTATATTCTCTACAATTTTGCGTTATAATTGACTGTTTTTGAAAAAATTGATTTTTCGGTTGAAAACAGACAAATTCACGATGAGCGACCTCTAAAAATTATCCAATTTATTTCTCCTTCCAGGAGGTTTATTTTGAATCCAAAAGGAACAAAAAAATCGAAGATGCAAGTTGAGGTTCGGATTTCCTTTTTTTTGAACACCCCTAATATATATATATATATATATATATATATATATATATATTCAATTTAAAAAAGGGTTAAACAACCACCGCAGGGTCCCACTGGGAGAAACTACCATCTGAAAATGTCACCGGCTCCAAGTAGAACCGCCGTAAATCACACTTATGGCCACGTCTCACGACCGTGAGATGGGTGGCACGATGAACTTACGACGACAGGCCGGCGAAAACCTCGTGTGTCTTAAAGGCACGAAGCGACCCAAGGATGCCAGCTTTCTGCATCCATCTCGCAAGTGCCTTGGCATATTTTTGGGACGCGGGTATGGCTTTAAGGTTACGAACTAGTGATAGTTTCGCACCTCCGGGAGCACCGATCACAAGGACAATTACTTTAACCGAATATTTTGGGTACAGTCGTTGTAGCTTTCTTTTAAGGTCTTGATATCTCTCCTGCTTTTCCTTCTCCATGGCAGTAATGTTGCTGTCGGACGGAGCCGAGAATTCGATCAGGAATATGGTTCGTTTCTCGAAGTCTTGGAGAACGATGTCAGGCCTCGAGTGTGCAACAGAGACTGCTGTCGGAAAATCGTAGTTCCAGAAAATTCGGCACTTCTCGTTTTGGAAAATTGACTCCATCTCCCTTGGAGCGTTCGGCAGGTCAGGGTCGCGGCCGACACCGCTAAAGCGACAAAGATGGTAACAAAGCACTCTTAGGGCCGCATTATGTCTGTAGATATACGTAGTTCCCGCGAGGGTAGGATACCCAGATAGTATGTGTTCTGGGTACTCAACGTGTGCATGACATGCTCTGCACCTATCGCTGGGAACTTTTTGACATAAAATGCGGTCACGGTATACTAAGGTGGAAAAGACGCTGTCCTGGCATGCGAAAATGAAACCCTCTGTACCTGAATTAAGCCCTGATGATCTGAGAAAAGCAAACGTTTGCTCCTTCGACAAGGACTGTTTTTCTACATAACTGTGAAAGCTTCCGTGCATTTTCTTGTCGAGTAGCTGTTGGTGACATTTTTCAACCTCTGCTTTTTTTACTTCGGCTTTTAGAAGTGAATCATCTAGATGGAGTAATGCACTCTCCTCACTTCTGATGATAAAATTCAGGCCAAGGGTCTCGGTCGTTTGCTCCGCGGCTTTTTAAAGGAACGCTCCTTTGCCAATCATCTCATGGTTCCTGATCATTTTTAGAAGAGGAATCCGAATCATCGGATATATATACTTAAGAGGTCGACACTTATACATATTGAACGAGGATCTCTGCCATTTGCAACAATGTAAGCTGTACTTAGAACAATTCGGTTATGAAGACACTGGAAATTCTGAAGTTCGCGCCTGCCTTGACGGCCTGAGATGCATAATCGCGGAACAGACGAATTGATATGCAAGCTTTTATTCATATGCATGATCTTACGTGTGGTGATATCAAGGGCTGTCAGCTCGTTCTTCGTCCATTGAACCACTCCAAACGAGTAGAGTACAACTGGGACGGCAAGAATTTTAGTCGTAGATAGCTTGTTCAACGCCGAGAGATTGGGAGACGAAATCTGTCGAAGAAGATACCTGTATCTGCTTCGGGGAGACTCTTTCATTGATGTTACGTCCTGAATGCGGCTTTGGGGCACGCCCAGGTATGTATAGGTCTCTCCAGTGTTAAGATATCTAATAACACTTATATGCACAAGCTCAGGGTCCTTGGAACGCCAATAATCTTTCCTTTCTTCAGATGAATTTTGGCACACTTGTCCAATCCAAAGTCCATCCCAATCTCTCTCGTGTACTTTTCGACGATATTTATAGCAGTTTGAAGTTTGCTAATGGTATCGCCCTGAAAGACGCTCCTCTGGAAGGTGACGTTGTTCGTTGTCACACGATAATTTCCAGATTAGATAGTAAATCTAGTTTTCCAAAGGGACATAAATCTCTCTATGCATCTCACTATGTGTGGATGCACCTACAAGCTTTCCAACAGACAGATGATACGGCTGTGAGAGGTTGAATGGAAAGCTTTTCGGTAGTCAATCCAGGCCATTGACAGGACGCGCTGATGGGCTGCAGCGTCTTTAAAGACGCACCTGTCAATCAGCAGGTTCTCTCGACAGCCTGCTACACCTTTTTTCGAGCCACGTTGTTCGTACATCTCTCGCCACACAGGCTCAATTTTTCGAACAATCCTGTTGTTTAGGACAGCTGTAAAGATCTTATACAGTGTGCTCAAACAAGTTATTGGCCTGTAATTCTCTGGGGTGGACAAGCTGCCTTTTTTCGGTGGAAGTATAGTGAGTCCTAACACCAGCCATTGCGGAATGGGCGTTTCCGACTTTAAATATGAGGTGAATATGCGGGCCAAATGTTGGTATGTAGAAGTAAACTGCTTCCACCAGAAGTTCTTAATACAATCTGGTCCTGCTGCGTCCTGAATGCGGCTTTGAGGTATGTCCAGGTATGTATAGGTCTCTCCAGTGTCAAGATGTCTAATAACACTTATATCCACAAGCTCAGGGTCCTCGGGAACGCCAGTAATCTTTCCTTTCTCCAGATTAATCTTGGCACACTTCTCCAATCCAAAGTCCATACCAAGCTCTCCTGTGTACTCCTTGACGATATGTAAATCAAGTTGAAGTTTGCTTGCACCAGAAGCATAGATCTTCCGATCATCCACATAAAATACATGTGTGACCATATGCTCGCGATGATTAGTGTCGCCGCAGAGGTATCCAGAAGAATTGCGTAGTGCGAGAGATAGAGGAAGAAGTGTGATGCAAAAAAGCAGAGGGCTCATGGTTGTAACAGAATTGTTACCATAATATAGGACTCAGTACGTCCCTGCACAAAAGGGTTGTCGGGCCGTACCCGAGATGAAGCGGAACCCTCTGAAGGGTCCCGAAGTACCAGTCGACGGTGCGTTCCATCGTCAATCTAGTCTTGACCGGTGGCTAGTTCACCTAAGTTGAAAGTGCCTCTCGCAAGTGCCACGGCCCACAACGGTCTTGGTAAGGACGAACTACCTTCAACGGGCTATCCGCTCTCTCCTAGAACCGTCTGCCAGTTTACCGCCACGAACTATCAGACAGCGGCGATTGGTGTAAGTGCCAATGAGCGCTCTTATTGTCTTTTAACCAAAGAACTCTTTTATTGTTTTATCCTTTCTCGGCTTTTCACTTCTCAATTCCCCTCCTTGGCATTACACCGTCATACCTGGCGTCATACCAACCTAAAATCCCACACTTTTCCTATCAAAAACAAATTAAACCTGCCGAGAAAAGGAACACAACCTCAGACTCGCACGAATACTTAACTCTTGAACTTTTCTTAGATAATTTTTTGCATGCTATTGATTCCACATGCCTTGACATTTGCTCGAATTTGTAATACCATTGAAATACTGATTTTTATACGTATGAAATTCTTGTACCTGCAATATTTGTGCTACTTTTTTGTATTGATATATTTATGAAAATGATTTATATGTGCCAATGATCTGATATATATTTCTGCGAGTGATTTATATGTGCCAATGATCTGATATATATTTGTGCAAATGATTGATATATGCCAATGATCTGATATATTTATGGAAATGATTTATATGTGCCAGTAACCTGAAATATTTATGCAAATGATTTATACTTGTAAATGATTTTTACTTAAAAAGATATGTATTTTTGATGGTACTCTGTATTTACGAATATTTTAATACGAGTATGTATTCGCGTATCGTAATTCAAAGCTCAAACGAATTACGTCAACTAAACCTAAGCGGAATTTAGTTAGAAAAATTTTCCTCGTAAATCAATAAAATTGGCTCAAGTTTAAAAAGAATGCGACTAAAATTAGAATACACATATTTTCGAATTCTTCGACCATAATATTACTAATTAAAATCTTAATTAAAATTCTTCAAATAAAACTGGCATTTCCAATTGGCAAAACAAATCTGATATTTATACAGGGTATCCTATCTGTGCAAATACTAACGCAATTTTAAAAAAACTGAATGAAACTGAGATCAGGCAAAATTAAAATTATAATGGCGAACGCTAAAACTACACAAACCGATCGTTATAGCTTGGATTTGGAAGGTGCAGCTGCACGTCCAACCAAGAACATGGACTCGAATAATGTCACATGTAGACCTACTGTTAGAAATACGGCTCCAACTGCACCCCAAAAAACTGGTACTATCCCGAAAGCGATTAATAGATCAATAGGTCGCGGTAGGGGTTTCGCACGGAAAAACACGGAAACCCGAACAAGAAACAATAGTCAGGTTGACCAAAGCAATATATACCGAACTAACTCAAATTAAAAACAACCAAACCCCAGCCAATAAAAGTACAGAAACTCCAAATAGAACTTTTGACCCAACAAACAATACCTTTTTCTGGGATAACGAAGATTTACTCACAATAGGCATGTCAGTCCCAAGAAATAATTTAAGACAATTAAATAACGAAACTTGCGAACGCGATTCGTTCTTAGAAAATAACACGCAGTTTATTTTAGAATCGGATGAACTTTTAATAAGCGCGGAATATAATGAATTTGAACCAACAGAAGGAAAGATTTTTTGAATAAAGAGAATAAAGGACAAAGCATTTAAGGCTCAGATTAGATCCATCGGCGTATAGTTCTTTTGAAAATAGAAGAGAGAGAGAGAGAGAGATTTCTATATTTTCAAAAACTTTCGGTTTGATATCTCATCCCGTTTGGAATTGGTACGATCCGACAAAAAATGTCGGTAAAGTAGGAATCGGATAATTGTCACACGCCCTGAAGTATTATTGCTACAAGTAAAGATAATTTTTTATACAATTTTTATAAAGTGTAAACATAAAATAAAATTTCTAACTACACTGATTGACGATAAGATGAGAAAGAAGCATATACCTATTAACAGTTAAACTAATAACTTCTTTCGATCGGAGAAACCAACACAACACAACAGACAGAATAATAATGATCAAAATGAATTAACTTTACAGGCGACAGGTGGTATTATTCCGATTAATGTTAAATTTAGAACACTCTAATCTAATCATATGTCCTTAAGTTTTTTAAAGTCTGACCTTATAATCATTTGATTTCAGTAAATTTCACCGAACACATTGCAGATAATTGAATTAAAGTGGATAATTTAAAAATAATACAGCAAGAATATTAGGCAATACTCTTATAAGCTTAGAAAAGAATAATTGAGATGGAAATTTTATTTAAAATTCGGACCAACATGCGTCTATTTTGATCCCTTAATCCTTAGCTTTAAGCCGTAATCCATTTTTGAAATATAAATGGATAAAATTATGACTAAAAATGTTATTATAATTTTAGTTATTATGATTCATAATCATAAAGCCTCACAGAAAAATTGAAAAGCAATCGATGTTTCTTAATCACAAAAGTAGTTGTTATCTTATCTTTAACAACGCAGAATCTGTTTTTACACATCACTTACGAAAACTATTGAAAACTTTTTTTCAAGGAAAAAGGATACTATAATCAAGTGCAAGAAAATAATAGTTTTAAAGTATTAATCTACACTAACTTTTTACATTTATGTACATATTTAATTTTCAGCTTCAAAAAAATAAACATCGATAAATAATATTATTGTAATAATATAAATTGAATATTCTTTGAAAGAAAATTGTTTATTTGTATAATTATTGAAACAAAACTCTCTTAAAAATCTTAGCCCAAAAATATTTAATCTGAAAATTTTCGCTACTTTTTTTATATGTTAAGGACTGATTCATTACTGAATGGAAATATATTAGAAAAAAAAATTAAACAAACGAACCCCTAACCACTTCCATTTTGGATTTCCGACCTTCCAATTTGCAAACTCGAATGTTACCAAACTTCGCCATTTTTTCTCGTCCAAGTTCATCGCACAGGTTCAGGGACAGATAAAATAATTCCGTTTTGACTACTTTCGAACGCTGCAGTAACTTTAGCAAATGCAATATATCTCCTCTTCTTGACCTGGTAGTTGGTAATGGCACTTGGCTGAACCACTACTCCGCTCGCAGTGTCCAATGATTCATGGAACTACACGAAGTCAAAGGCGTCGAATCGACAATAAGAGAAGACAATCTGGGATAAGCAGTGTTTGTTATTTTCCGTTCGTGTCATGAAATTCTGCCTACTGCCCTCCGATGACTTACAAGAGCCCTACCGGGTTCAGATTAAGGATAAGCCTAACGGGGCCACCGGTCGACCAACACGAGTGTGCGGTTATATTACCTACGAATGGAGGTGCATGCAAAGATACTCATATCGATTAAAACTTGATATTCATAAGAAAAAGGATACGCACGCAAAGAGATAAAGCACATAAAAAGAATATATCTTTTTAAATAAGAGGGTATTCGAGTTGTGTTCATTTGGTGGAAATTTTCCATTCAAAACAATGAATTCCAAGAATTATGGTAGCAAAATACTTACAAAAATATATATAAGCTATAAAGATGAAATACTTTTTTCATTTTTGCTAAACATAATCTCCCTTAATTACAGTTCAACATTTTCAAATTACAAGATTCTATTTTGGTACATGCATATTCAAAGGTTCTACCTATAGCTCGGGAGTCGCAATGACAAGATTCTATTGACTCGGGAGTCGCAATGACAAGATTCTATTGACTATGTGCGTCACACAAATAAAGAAAATACTGAAAAATCAAATTAATAAAAGTCAAATCTATTTAATTAAAGAAACTTTCGGTTTTGAAACAGCCAACTGTAACCTTGATTTAAGGATTTTCATGTCTTTGAATTAGCTATGTGACCTAATGAGATTCAGATGCCATACAAAATCGAAACTTCTAGTACAAATTTTAAAGTTAGTAAGAAATACGCAGAAATTAAATAAGCTTTAATCCAAGTTTCAAAAACTTACGAAAGTTTAAATATTAGTTGTGCTATTAATTCCACTTATTTTCATTTTGAACAGGCCCTTATAATCTGTCTTATAATAAACTTTCTTCACTCAGTTATATAATTTTTTTGTTTTAAAGACTTATTTATATGATTCATTAATAATAATACTTAAAATGAATTTTTCTGCAAATCATTGCTTTAATAATTTAACAAATAACGTTCGTTAGTTTCTACCTATATTTGTAGATAAATGAAGGATAAATATAGCTGGTTTAGCAATATATGTTTTCCGTGTATTATATAACCAAAAAATCCAAAACCCTCTATTTCGTGGCAGTGGTAGAATGCATATTCACAAGTGTCACTAACGAACAGAATGTAACTATATGTTTTACGCAAGTCAATCTCACTGGAAAAATCTGGAAGCTTCCAAATACACACTTATATCAAAGGATGTTTCACATTTCATACCGGCAATACGGTATGAAATCTCACTTCAGTCTTAAGGGCCCTGGAAATCGAGTTTAAATCGCAAAAAATGGATTCAGGCCAAACGGCGAAGCCATTTTGTCTCATTTTTGTATAAATAATCTAAAGGGTATAAAGACTGGGGGTACATGTCCCTTTTTTCAAAAATAAAACTATTTTTCATGTAACAATTGAAAGAAAAAAGAATTTTCTCGATTTCATTCAGGGGCGAACACGCCATATACGAAAACTAGGGGCCCCTACCCAAATGAGTAGGTGAATTCCCAAAAGGTTGGGTGGGTGTAAGTGGTTGCGGGTGGATAATATCATGAAACGCAGACTTTAAGTAAAATCAAACTGTAAAAAATAATATTTTATAATCAATTCGCCCCCGTATTCATGCATGCAATATTCACGTCAAATCAGTCTTAACTGTACAATTTTCGGCAACTTACTCCGAAAATAGTACCTTGCACATTAAAATTAAATGACAATATACAAGCTCTCTGTATAAAAAGGAAGATTATACAAACGTGCAAGATATCAATTATCTGTGTCGCCTAATTTCCTCCGAAAAATAACAGATTTATTCGCATTGTACACAAATTTTGCATGTTTGTACAATGCGTTTGTACAATACATTAATTTTTTGGCTGAAGATGCATAATTTTTGTTTACAATTCATCTCTTTGCTAGAAAATTGACATATTTTCTTAAAAATTAATCGTTTTCAGTTTAAACTTAATATATTTCCTTGAAAATTCGTATTTTTCAGTATAAAATAATTCTTATTCTTTAAAAATTAAAATTTGGTATTGAAACTTTCACTGTTTTGTCAAAACTTAATCTACTTTCTTTAAAAAAGTGAACAATTTAAAAAAAAGTGTCCTTTTTGCTTGATAAGTCATCAATTATTTCTCTGCTCATAAATTCATCTCTGTTGCTTAAAAATATTCTACTTTCTTGCAAATTTAACAATTTGGTTAAAAAGTAATTTCTTACGAGGATTCTTCACTTTACTTGAAAATTCATCTGGTTAAAAAATCATTGTTTTTCTTTCAAAATTTATTTATTCTTTTAACTGAAAAATTGACTCCCACTTCAAAATTTATAATTGTAGTTGAAAAATCATCTCAGTATAATCTTCCTTTGTATACATAGAGAGCTTGCATATTGTCATGTAATGTACAAGGTACTACTTTCGGAGTAAGTTGCCGAAAATTGTACAGTTACACTGATTCGGCGTGAATATTGCCTGCAGGAATTCGGGGGCGAAGTGATTATAAGATATTATATTGTTTACAGTTTAATTTTACTTAAAGTCTGCATTTCATGATATTATCCACTCCCAACCTTTTGGGAATTCACCCACTCATTTGGGTAGGGGCCCCTACCCTGGCGGACCGGCCGAACCCAGGCGTTACGCTGCAGCGTAACGGTAAAGTAATGGTAAAGTAATATGGCATTACAACTAATAAAAGAAACAAAATAAATA